>OOFB01015755.1:3555-15082 GCA_900323305.1 Trachyrincus murrayi | reverse complement strand
CAGGAAGAGGATGGGCAGGTGGAGGTGGTCCGTGCTGCGGCCGTCTCCGGCCATCTGAAACAGCGGCGCTGTATCGCTGCTACTGCCGTCGCTGTCGTCTGGGAAGGACGGAGAGGAAGAGGAGGAGGAGGAGGAGAAGGAGGGGTTAAGCAGGTCATTCATCATCAAGCTCCGCGCTGTCAATGCGGACATTATGCAGTGCTGCAGGAAGCCACGTGGCGGGCTGTCACTGGCGCTAATCCAATTGATCCACGTCCTAATCTAGTCATGGGGTTGACTTCCTGCACGGCGCGACATTAACCACAGCCTCTTCCCTCACCGATGACAATGCCGCCGATGGCGCCGGCCTTCTGGATGTGGCGGGCCTTCTCGGCGAACATGCACTGGCCTCTCTGGAGCAGGGCGATGCGGCCCTGCACGTACTCGCCGTTGGTCAGCTCGGCGCAGCCGCTGTAGGGCTCAGCGACGGTCACGAAACCCCGAACCTGTGCAATTAGAGGGGAAGGAGAGAGAGAGAGAGAGATCAGGTTCTGTTACTTGGAGGGAATGGGATTCTCTGGGTAAAACACCCTTTAAAGTGAACCCCCTGCTTCAGCTCGAATTACAACACTGAGATTTAAAAAGTTCTATGAAGGAGGGGGAGGTGTCATCCCCATGGTTACAGCTCATGCCAACTTTGTGATACCTTTTTTTAAGCTAGTACGCGTCTGTAGCAGTTTCCCCGCCACATGCTGTGGTACGTACACCAGGTGGTACGTGCTGACATGCTAGCGCTCCTCCTGAGTGTGTGTGCTGGTGGCTGGTTTAACCTGTGGGCCTTGATTGGCCAATAACCCACAGGTATGCAGCCTCACCCAGCCCCAGAGTCTAATCAGTCTGACTCAGACCAGGTGACGCTGCTCAAACCAGCCGCCACCAACAACACACACTCCACAGCGTCGTTGAGTATGAGCGTTGTAATGAGCAATGTTGTATATGAATCGGCGTTATTATATAATATATAAGTGTCCGAGAAGCTCTCGGACGCAGCCGTCAACATTAACCCCTCCCCAGACAGAGCACCACACATCCACACAACACTTCACCGTGACGTCTAAGTACCTACAAAAAGTAACTTCGACGTCACAAAAAGAAGGGGACCCAAGTTTGGAGCAGAGTACAACGTTCACAAAACGTTGGATTTTACAGCCTTTTTTTTTTATAAATCATGGTATTATTTTAGTAACCGTGACGAAATGGCATGGATTGCGCTGTTCAAGATCATAGAAGACATACTGCCACATTTAAAGCAAAACATCATTTTGGGTTCACTGGCCCTTTAACTTGTGTTTGTGCACTATAATCCATTATGGCCTGCTACAGTCCATCTTGATGAGCAGCATATCCCACCCGAGTTGCTGGCTCCACTACACTCATCCATCTGTTTAAATATGTCTGACGAATAATCAATGAACTTTGGCATTTGTCTTGGGGGGGAAAAAAACCAACAGATGGTTAAGTGTTTTTATGTATTGCATGTTATACCCCATCCTAGCCCTACAAATGTTTGCTTAAATGTAGTTGACAGCATGGGATGTCACGACTCTAGACATGACTCACCCCCGTGGAGCTTTTGGACAGGTCCGTGCCAAACTGTGCGGGGCCAGCGGTCAGTACCACTCTGCCAACGAAGGGGTGGGAGACGATCTGGATGGCCCTCGGTGGTAGCTGCTCCTTCTGCTGCTGGCTGGAGAGCTCCATCATCTCCTGCATGAAGCGCATGCCGTCCTCCGCAGCCACCGCACTCACTGCCTGGATGCGGTCAGCCAGAGCAACACAGAGACAGAGAGAGAGAGAGAAAGAGATGAGGATAAAAAAGATTGGATCGGAGGTAGCATACATTTATCTTTGTTCAATATTTGAAGAACAAAACAGAAGAAAAAAATTGGACCGCAGTGTATGAGCAAATTCAATTGGGTTTGACCTTGCATTTCATTCATCCATTTTTTCATTCGTATTTTTCTACCTATACGAGTAGGGGAGCCATTTAGGAGATGATGCAGCTGGCACTGTATTGCTGCTGTGTAAATGAATTACCTGCGTGGCATGCTGCACCAGCTGGACACGGCCATCCTTCAGGTGGATGAGGCTCACCCCCATCCTCCTCAGCAGCTCCAGGTGTTCCGGGTTGTTGGCCATGAAGTCCTGGGCCCTGAGAGGGGGCCGGCCCATACCCGGCTCCCTGGTGGTGGTGGTGGAGAGGGTTGATTTAAGTGCATTAGAATAGTAGAGTACAGCATCCCATGTGGATGTCATATGCCACATGTTCTCTTGATAATCACGCTAATGGATTTTGTTTTTTATTCCTGTATGTTCTGTGCTTTAACTGGAAATGTACATGGTGTCATTATATGGCTAAATCCGAATCATAACTTATGTGGGGCGAATTAATATTAAGATGAAAATTAAATTAACTGAAAATGATGGGTAAAACAAAACAGGGATAATAGTACAAACACAGACACATATATAAAAGGGGGGGAGGGGCGGTTACCGGTAAGGAAGGGGGCGGGGACAACTCCTGTCCACGGCACTACGGATTGGTTCCCTCAGTTTCTGAGGGAAGGCGGGGTCAGGGAAGAGGAGGCGGGTGTTTGGACAGGTCCAATCGAAGTTGGTGTCGTCCAACTCCTCCTCAGACTGAAGTAGGAGAGCCAGAAGCAGTCACCCTCAGGATAATGTTTACACATTGATGTGAATAATAATAATAACAACACAAAAAGCCCCTTCAAATATTTAGTACACTCATAAATGTATTAGCGGTAGATGTTCCAGTGATGATAAGCACAGGGCAGGAAAACTAATCGAACACATTAGTTTATTGAATGAAAGTATGGGAATGTGCAAGAAATGCCAGAGGGAAGGATCAGATTAGATGTTCATTAGTTCTTTTCAGGTATGTAGTCATCTTTATTATGAAACAGGTTTTTTTTTAAAGATCTGAAAAGAAGCGTATGGAGGATATATTGTCTCAGTACCTAGAACAGAATCTGGTATCCATTTATCAACAGCTAGTTGCTATCCCTATGCAGGCTATCTCTGTACAAAGCAGGGAAAGGTGTTCCCCACCGCGGTCACAGTGTTTACCATGGAGTTCCCCGAGGTCGAGGACGAGTTAGGGGCCACGGAGAGGGACAGGGGCAGGAGGTGGGCCTCCGTGGTGAAGATGTAGTCCTCCACGTCAAACGGCAGATCCTCCACGTCGGCGAACAGCAGGAACAGGTACTTGAACATCTCGGCCAGGAAGAACGAGTCCATCCTGAGAGACAGGATGAGAGGGTGTGTAAAAAGAATAATTAAAATAATTAATTTAAGAAGGTACTAGGCCAAGTGGTGAGACACTCAGACATATAAATAATAGACACAACCTGTCCCAAAACCTGCGAGGCAAGCTGAAGCTATTTCGGTTGTAGGTAGCCTGTTCTCGTGGTACTCACTTACCTGGAAGACTTTTGAATTTACTGCATCATAATGGCATGCCGGGTAATGCTTTAATTGCTAGGCAGTCGATATTTGACAATCTTTAAAAAAAATATTTATACATAAACCGGGCCAAGTTAGGGCCACTTATACAGCACGCAGATAAATTTCTATATTTCATCTAAACGTTTTAAAGCCACAAGTGTGGGCAATGTCACTCAATTTCATGAGAATTTTTACCACACCCTAGTGGATGCATAGCGTATTGCAAGTGTAATATTCTCAACCGTAAATCTCTGGCTTCAGCAAGATCAGTGTTTTATGCTCTCCTGGAGGCGCTACATTAAAGCCTTATATATATATTTGATATATTTAATAGCCCAGCACCAAGGGGACCAACCAGCCAATAAAACCCCACCGTGTTTATTTATTGATAATTCCACAGCATAATTGAACCTCATTTCCACTAGGGCTGCAACTAACGATTATTTTCAGTCGATTAATCTAACGATTATTTTTCCGATTAAATCGATTAATCATTTAGTCTTAAAATGTCATAAATAATAGCAAATGCCATCACAAGTTACCAGAGTCCAAAGCGATTAAAGTGAGTTAAATGTGCTTGCTTTATCTGACAAGCAGCCAAGACAAAATAAACTATTCCTTTTATAATGAACAAAATATTTGAAATGGACTGCAACATTTAGCAGCAAATGTTTATTTGTACTTGAAAAATGACTTAAACGATTAATCGAGTATCACAATTAGATTTGATTAATTTTCTGTCGATCGACTAATCGACTGATCACTACAGCCCTCATTTCCACCATATAGTTTCACCTCCTATCAGATCTATCTGTAGCACATCTTACCTTCCAGGTAAGGTTATTTTTTAAATGGAACTTTAACGATGTAAGAATGCAGTCACCTGACTGGTTCGCCATTCGCCACAATTGTCTTGGAAAGATCGTGGTATGAGGTCAGGTCATCAGGAATCCAACCGTTTCCAAAACACACCCAAAAGACACCCTTTTGTCTTCAGTTCGACAAGAACATCTGTTCTTGCACACACTCTGCTTTGAGCCCATTCACCTAGCAGCCTTCTTGGATCTAAATGCTCACTGGGTGGCTGTGGAGTGTGTGTTGTTGGTGGCTGGTTTAAGCAGCCTCACCTGGTCTGAGTCTAACTGATTGGACTCTGGGGCTCGGTGAGGCTGCACACCTGTGGGGCATTGGCCAATCAAGGCCCACAGTTTAAACCAGCCACCAGCACACACAGCCAGGAGGAGCGCTAGCATGTCAGCACGTACCACCTGTTCAAACTATTGCAAACTCTACAATAAACCGGTTCAACCAACATCTGCCTGTCCTGCCAGCCCTGAAAGCCATTGTAGATGGTATGTGGCATGGGCAAATTGCCACAGTGGCGTTTAGAACAAAGATGTTAGTCAATTAGTCAATTAGTCAACTGGTCATTGCTGCGCGTGCCAGTCGGCACCAGAAATACAAATTTGTTCTCTCTCTGCAGGGGTGTGGTGGGTGGTTTTCTTTTGCTCTCTCTCTATCTGTCTGTCTGTCTGTCTGTCTGGTGTGGTGGTTGTGCACAGGATGCCCAAGTGTCCCTTCAGCAGTATCACTTTTCCGAAACTCTTAGCATGATTTCTCCCCTCTCCCCCTCGCTCACCGGTCCTCGTGGCTGCCCGTGCGTACGTCCTTCATGGCTGCGAAGCCGCAGGGCACGCGGGCGAAGCGGTTGAGGTTGTCCAGCACGGTGCGCCCCACTTCCAGGTAGTAAGGGTCTCCGGTGGCCTGGGTGCAGCAGGAGGGATGGTGGAGGAAGTTACATGTGGGCGCAGTTACATGATGACATGACATAACGCAGGACATAATGAGTCACAGACTCCCTGAGCAGCAAGAACGAGCGAGAAGGTTTTGCTGAAATGCCGATAAATAAAACATTTTAAAAACGCGGAAAAACAGAACGCCAGCCTCTCAACGGAAGACAATTAACATTAAGCTAATCACGCGTACCTCGATGCATGCCCATTGCCCTCCTCCGTACTGTGACATTGAAAAGACTGTAAACCTCAGCGTGCTGACATGATCAATTACCTTGTAGAGGAAATAGGTGCTCTCTGCAAACTCAGGTCTCAGGGGGTGCTGCGCCCAGTGGACCCGGAAATCAGTTGTGAAGGCCTGGAGGGGGAGGGGCGGGTTGGGAGTGAGCCAGTGGGAAAAGTACAGTAAAAACTGTGCTTTTGCTGCCTGCCTTATGTCGTTTGGCGGTGGTTACAGAGACAGAGAATGAGACACACATTACCTCAGGGAGAAAGTTGTGCTTCTTGGTGACCTGATACAACATCTCATGTGTCTCAATGGCGGGACGAATGTCTCCCTTCAACACCTGGCATGAGGACAAAACAACGCAGGTTGGAAAGACAATCTTGTTACAGAGACACGACCTGGAAGTTCGTAATCTTTTCTGTTCAAGACATGCCCGTTTGGCAGCTTCGACGATTCCCATGGAATTCATTCAGCGCAGCACAACAACACTCAGTTACGATTACGAAACAATGACAAATAAAAGCCTTTCAACTAGGGGTACTCATTGAATCCTCCCAATCACGTCCTTCCAGCGAAAGGCTGTAGCACAACAAAGTATTAACTTCCTTGCACCCGTGTCTTCACACCGGAGGCATATTAAATCCCGCACGGAACGTGTGGAAGTGGTCATTGATTAACATGTCTGCTTGACTTGTGTGTTAAGCAGTTCCAATGGCCCGGCCTCTCATCACCATATAAAAAAAGTGGACATGGCTGACCTGGAGTCCAGGGAAAAAAGCCAGCAGTGAGTCCATCCAGGTGCGGGCGGGGAGCAGAGGCTTGTGGATGTGGACGTCCAGCAGCAGAGGTGGCTGGCTGATGTACTTCATTATGGATGCATAGTGCTAGGATCAACAGACACACAGCGGTAGACAGCGTCAGCCTCGTCCCAGACCCCGAGCAGGACAGGAGCCAACGAGGCCTTTGTGAACTAACAAATATCTGGCACTATGTAGTTGCATTTGGACCGCAGTCTACATACATACATATATATATATACACATATATATATACATATATATACACATATATATACATATATATATATACATATATACATACATATATACATATATACATATGTATGTATATATATACATATATATATATACATATATATATATATATATACACATATATACATATATACATATATATACATATACATACATACATACACATATATATATACACTATTATAGTTTTGATCACACAGTCACGGTACCCATGCAGACTTTTCCTGTTAGTCTGGTTTTATTGGTAAAAAAAAGAATTAGGGAGTATAGACAGAACTAGGGCAGAACTACATACAAACACGAGCTACTGAAATCCCATTGTGCAGGATAAAGGTAACAGTGTATGAGTGAGGTGTGTGTTTGAATATCATCTCACAATGTTGAAGCGCTGCAGAAAGAGGTCATCTCCCAGGAGGACGTACGCCTTGAGCAAATACTCGTAGTACGAGTCAATTCCCGCTCCGACGCCACTATCTTCATCACACATTTCAACACAACGGAAACGGTTAAATGTCTTTAAACACTAACACACCCTACTTTCATGGAACTGTATGTTCTCCATTTTAAAGACAACCCATTTGCTCTGTTTCAACCTGTCCATGTCTCTACATGGCTCCAAGGCTAACTGTGTCACCCGCCTGTCCCATCCTTACCCCCTCTCTCTCTGCTCCCCTCAAGCCTTCTACTGCAGCCCAAAGAACAGATATTTTTGACTGAGGCATTGCTCTTACACCTGCTCCCCACTTTTCACCTTCCCTCCCCATTTCACCCCTTCTCCCCTCTCCGCCTCACTCTCACCTCCCAGTTTTACTATCACTCTCCCCTCTCTGCCTCACTCTTCCCTCTCCATCTCACTCACCTCCATGTCTCACTCTTACCTCAGTTTCACTATCACTCTCCGCCTCACTCTTACTCTCCGCCTCACTGAGCTCCATGTCACACTCTTACCTCTCAGTTTCACTATCACTCTCCGCCTCACTCTTATCTCTCCATCTCACTTCCATGTCTCACTCTTACCTCTCAGTTTCACTATCACTCTCCCCTTTCCATCTCACTCTTACCTCTCAGTTTCACTATCTCTTCATCTCTCTCCCCCCTCCACTCTCTGCCTCACTCTCCCCTCTCTGCCTCACTCCTTCTCCTTTTCTTGTCTCACTCTTGCCCACCCAACTCACCTCTGCGGACCCACTCCCCAGAGTGGATATTGATGGTGGTGCCCACAAGATTGCTGTTCCTCTGCCTCTTCTCCCACAGGAAGTCCAGGGCTCTGCGAGCGTGCATCTGATGTGTATGCATTTGCAAAAGACTGAGTCATCGATAAACAAATCAATAAGGCCGATCAATTGGCACAGTCAGACACTGTAATCTCTCTGACAGGAAATACCGAGTACACAGCTGCACTCACACACATCTCAATCCAGTACAAATGTAAGAAATTACTATCTGGACAAAAAGTTAATATCATTCCTGCATCATTCATCATTCCTGCATTTGAATGAGAATTGTTTATCAAATAGGTTCCAAAAAGACCAGTTTTAGAAACTACATTGTATAAATGAAATAAATGAAACCAGTTTTACCTCAAACACAGGGTCCCCAGTGAAGCGACTTAAAGCAGCAAACTCCAGGATGATCGTCCCTGCACAGGCGGTGCAGGTGTCCGTTTCTGTGCCCGTCCTGGTCTCAGGACCCCGGACCCCATATTTCAAGTTGACCTGTGTCGAATAAATTACAGCATTGGAAAATCTTGTTCAGGAGAAATTATTGCATTAAAACCATTGAGCAGCAATACATTCTACATCCAAGATGTCTGAACATTGAATAATTCCACGAGAGCATGTAATTATGTTCGCCCCTGCATCATAACCACCCCGTCGTACATTATTTTCCAATAACGGGACACCCTGGAGTGGTTTATTCCAATTATACCACTGTTACCAACAATAATTAGATATTAGTTACTTTCATCTATAATGTAATTGTTTTTTTATCGACTGAAATTAAAATATTCTTCTGCGGTGTGATAGTTGTATTTGACCTGTTAATGTTGCATTTGTAGCGTTGATTCAGAACTGTTAAAAGGCAGAAAAAAGAGTCGCCCCGTTATTGAAAAATAATGCAAACCCTTGGAAAGTTATTGACCAATCAGGATCAAGTATTTAACAATGCTGTGGTATAAATAATTCTAATCTTAGCTAGTTGTGGCCATACCTCTGCATCTATGAAATGTGATTTATTCAAAACCATTCTCAACAATTGTCAAGGAGACAGGACAAGACAGCATGTTGACTACTAGCCAACCACCGTCTGGTTGGCTACTCTCCAACTAGACAGTTCTGGCTCTTAAACAATGTCTCACCCTGGGAAAAGGAAGGCCGCTGCTGGTGTTGAAAGCAGGCAGCAGTCGGAACCCCAGCTCTTTGGCCATGTGCAGGAGCTCGTCCTGGTACCACAGCATGTGCTGGCCGCGCTCCTTCAGCATTATGGCCATGGAGTGGCCTCCCAGCAAGCCCCTGAATACATGTACAGGACCAAATGGTCAGATATCACTTACTTAAGATGGATTCACTCACTTGACTCAGAGAAGAATTGCGTTGTTTCTCACCCCAGGACACGGATGTTGGTTTCAAACACGGACACCACAATGTCGTTGTCGAGCTTCACATCTGACAAGACTCGCCGCACTGCAGCTTCAAACTCTGTCGTCTTGTTCAAAACCTGGAGATGGGAAATAAGTTGAAGATGCTTTAAATGTATAGGCCTATGTGACAATAACGGTCTACAGATACAAGTCTACAGATATGTGTAACAAAGCAAAATACTCATTCTATTGAAGGAGAGTTATGTATTTGCATTTTAAATGGGAGCCGTGTTTTCTTAAGAATGTAGGAAAACATTCAAGCATTCAAAAGAGACAGGTACTCACCACTAGGGTGTCCAGAGTATCGATCAAGGTGAGAGAGAACCTAAAAAATATATAAGAGACAGATTAGACTCTGGGGCAGGATAGTTTAGTGTCGTGATGAGGGTGTTCGACTACCGCTGAAAACATAAAGCTTGATGAATCATTTCCGCACAACATGTCTTTGAGGATATACAAAGAGAGTTGGCTACTCACTTGCCAAGTGCATCGTCTACATCGCCCCGGCTGGGCTCCAGGCCACGTACACGACCTCTGCATGTTAGAGGCATTAGCTCATCTGCTGGGTAAGCATGGTCCTGTGCAGTGCACACAAACACAAAAAGAACAAAAATGTAGGCAGTTAAGAGTTGACCTTTAAATCATTCGGTGGCATAGTAGTAGTAGTCTCAGCCCACAGCTACACATAAAACCATCCAAACTAACACCAGAGCAGACTAATGGCATTTAAATGCCATGAGCCTGTTCTGTCTTGATGATGGAGTTACATTAAACAAATTAATCAATGGATACTTGACTACGAATGGGGCACCTTGGTCAATGTTTCAGACCAAAATAAGATGTATTAAGAAAATGGCTTTGTGCTCCTTTCTATTAAAAGGTAATTTATAGAGACGCTTTTATCCAAAGGCTGTGGAGATTGGGGATGGAACCCAGTACCTTTTGGCTGGGAGTCAAACACCGTAGCCACTACACTATCCTTTTAAATATATACATTTCCGATAAATAGCTATACGGAGCAACTATTGAAGATATCTCGCCAATATTTGCAGTGACATCATGGCAAGGTAACTACACCAACCAAACCTCTAGCAAACTTTAATTATGCTTTTCAAGGAAAGGCTAAACAACTGAATGCACATAGCGTAAATATATAGTAGCTCAAGCAGAGACTAGTGACTTTGCCTTACAATGACCACGCTGCTTGCAATGTCAGGTGCCATGAAGTTGAAGGTACTGTACTTACCATGTAATTCTGATAAGCATGGTCAAACATCTCAATCACTTGGTTCCTTTGGATGAATAGAGAACACAAACAAGTCAGCAAGTGAGACAGAGACACTCTCTAAGAGTATCATCATCTCATGTTAAGCTCTAATGTCCTACTCACCTTAATTTGTGTCTCTCCTCTCTGGACATTGCTAGCCCTTGGCCGAAAAGGAAGGCAAGGAGCAGCAAGTGTAATCGTATGGGGAACATTTTTGACGGTGTCCAACGGCACAGTGATATACACATTATCGTGGTCTGGGCTGGCAGACAATTAATCAACAAGCCAGCAACTGTGCATTTCTAGCACATTTCACGAGATCCATCGGAGTTTGTTGCCATACGTCCTTGTTTATTCCAGTCCAAGGGATCAAGTCTCTACCATTCTGTGTTCACAAATAACCTGATGCAACACTTTAGTTTCCACAAGCCTCATTATGACTAATCCCCTTCATCGTGATGTCGGTATCTTAAGACTCAACCGGTTACTCGCTCTGAATCTTACAGCGAATTAAGTAGTAATCCCACCATCACGGTGTACATCCTGTAGTGAACCGTAGGTGTCTGAGTGTCTTCTGGTCCCGCTACACCACTAGGAACACATGCAGGATCTCTGTGTGTACTTATGGGTCACACCTGTTTACTTCCCAACCTCGATCACCTGTAATTTATACACAAAGCATGACACGTCGGCATGTCATTGACGACGTATTGAAAACTCCTACCTCTGTGACATGTGCAAACTAAACGACAATATCACTTTACTCTTCAAGTACCGTTACAGGTTTCAGAACCGACTAAAGTAGACACCGTCGCATTATAAAAGGTGCTGTTCCCATCCCGTCTGTTTATATTTACACCTCTCGTGAAATACTTTCACCTGATCTCCGTAATTAACGAAACCGTTTTACCAAGGGCTGTCGTTCATCACCATCTCAGACCTTCCTGTCACTGATAGAAACGCATTTTAATTGTTTCTTCCTCTTTATGATATTTCCTTCAGCCTAACATCGGGTTAGGTGTCGTTAGTTAGCCCCGCTAG
>OOFB01015754.1:7692-19503 GCA_900323305.1 Trachyrincus murrayi | reverse complement strand
ATGTCTGTGAACAGGTCAGGGAACACTGGTTGGTCGTAGATAACTTTTGGTTTTAAGGCAAATTGATAGGCTATAAAAAAAGAATGACGACAGGGTTGCATATTTACAGGTGCGGGTTCTGTCCTTACGATACAGGTGCGGGTTCTGTCCCAGTGTCAGACTGTCCCGGCTGCAGCCCTGTTCCGCTGAAGTCGCAATCTCGTCTCTTATCTCCATCAACATAGCGTATGGGTCTCTGCGATGCACATAAGAGACTCTTGTCTTGGTGGTAAACACTTCCAGATAAATCGCTAGTTGCCTAAAACGGCGACGTCATGGACTGTACTGCAGCACCGCGGTTTGATAGCGGTATCATTTTCACTGCAAGAAATCACGCCCTAAGAAATTGGTGTTTCGTCTACGTCTACTTAAATGACATTTAATCACATTGCTACAGGCCCCATTTCACGTGCGTGCGTGGACCAGGTGCGTGTACATGCGAGTAGTGGGTGTGGTGTCATGCTGATAGGGAATGACCCACTACTACTACTACTACTACTACATATAGACAGACCATCGCAAACTGGTACGGCAGCTTTTCGTTTACAGAAAGCAACGAGGCAGAGGGACGCGGGCTGGTGTTTACAGCACCCAACTATCACCATTCAACTGATCACAATCCGCGAAAGAAGGTGAGCGAATGCACTAGAATATACAAGCCTTCCTTAATGCATTTACAAATGAATGGTAAGCCGATGCCTTCGGCTTTTAAGTTTTTTTGCATTTTTCATAATAGATGCGAAAATGTACGCCACTATAGCCTATAATCAAATGTATGGAGTCGAATAAGTAGTTAATACTTATTTGCAACCAAAATTAGAATTGGATATCATTAATTGCAAGCGCAATTATAAGGGATATTCTATAATCGCCACTTATTGGTTCCTAATGAATTTCAAGTTTATGGAAATGAGACTGCACACTTCACTGTATTATCTATTATGCTTATACGTTGTAAAATGAGACGTCTTCCTTTTTATTTACTCTTAAAGTAACTTAAAGTAGAACCATAGCCTAAGTCAGATGATCTACCTGCACTTGCTGGCCACGCCCCCTTACCGTGACGTCTCAGCAGATATGCGCGTCGGGGGTCCATATCTTCACATACCCATCCCCTCCCATATTATTATAGTGCATTTATAGATTTTTCAATCTGTATAAGTAGATGATTTTTGATGTCCATATCTGTTTATTTTTCAATAAGCTAATTATATAGATTATATACAATCTATGAATGCACCCTAATATGTGAGGGGATGGGATATGACCAAAATAGGGGGGGGGGGGAATGCACAAAACACGAACTGTGACATGATTCTGTCGTCCAAACAAATAATCCAGATGAGGTTTGAAGTGAAGACACATTTAAAATGAACTTAGATAACATCTACATCCATCGATAGACAAAATGATGAATGTCAAACTGTGTCATTGACTGTTTAAAACAGGCTAGCTGTCTTCTACAAATATGACTGTAACGTTAGGGTAACTGTTACTTTGATATATTATTGTCATGTCTATCGTTGATATTGTCAGAAAGTTACAACCATGAGATCCAACAATGTTTGTGAACGGGGAACCCGCCTATAGAAAGCCTTGGTTCGAGGGGACACGCTGCTTAAATATACACTGATCTCAAATCACACCTCGGCCAACAACTCGGACATACAGACATCTTTACGAAATAAGCCTACGTGTGTGCTGAACTATCGTTTGGGGTTAGAGAATCCTCTTCAATACACACACGCACACACACAATTTCAAAGTGAGTGCAATCAAGGTGAGCAATCAATAATTGGTTTCCAAATAATCAGTGCGTGCGTGTGCATGTACGCGCGTGTGTGTGTGTTTGCCATTGGTGTTCTGATTGGCTCTAATTGCATTACGTTTTTTCCTCCCTGCATTTAACTGTAGTTCAGGGGTGTGTTTGATTGGCCCCTCCCTCTGAGCTCTGAGTGTGAGCTTCGCAGTGGTTCATCTCCCACGTGACCTCCATTACTAAGACAATAGCAACCTGCAGGAAATTAGTGGTTTTCTTAAGGTTGCTTCACAATACTGCACATATATCACATATAATGAATTATTCATTAAACCATTCACAGAATACTAGTAGTAGAATTCATATCATATATATGTTTGCTTCTCAATAAACTTAAAAAAAAATATTTGTGTTTTTTAATATATTCTTCCAAAGTACCAAATGTCCTTTATTCAAAAAATGGCGTGTATTGGGGTTCGGTAACACTGCCGATTTTCTTTTTATAAAATATTATTTTATAATCACATTTAACATGACGAGGTTCTACAGCTGATATTTCTCGTAGTAGCGACTGTGCACCGCCTCCCTCTGGGTTCAAGTGTCTGTGGCTTGTTTTGTGTTTTCATCCTCCGTCTTATGTACATGTCACACCTGCACCGTCCACATGCACGTCCTCCTCGCCTTGGTCTGTGTTTGGCATCATCTGTTTTCCCCCATCCCGCCACATATATCTTTGTAACAACTCCTCTGGTTTCTGTCTTCTCTCTCTCTCTCTCTCTCTCTCTCTCTCTCTCTCGCTGCACTGTTTCCACCTTGTTTTTGCATGTTCGCCGTTTCCTCTCTGGTCTGCCTGACCCCCTCCCTCCCTCCCTCCCCCCAATTCTGGCCTGCCCTCCACCCCCCCACCCCCCACCCCTGCCCCCTGCCCTCCTGCCTCCTGCTCCTCCCAGCCTGCAGGATGGCCTTTAAGACCTTGACGGAGTACCTGGCCTGGCTGTACTACCAGTACCTGCTCATCACTGGCATCTATGTCCTGGAGCCCTGGGAGAAGTCCATCTTCAACTCCATTCTCTTCTTCGTCGTCTCCATGGTGGTCTACACCTCCTACGTCTTTGTGCCCATTCACGTACGCCTGGCACTGCAGTTCTTCTCCGGGGTCTTTGGTGGGCAGACCGAGAGCGCCATGACACTCATGAGCTGAACGCAGACAGAGAAACAAACAGAAGACCGGAAGGAAGGAAGGCGGAGATGATGGCAGGAGTAGAGGACAAGGGAGAGGCCCCAATCCAAATTGGTAGTAATATCCCCCTTCCCCATAAACCCTGTAGGCCAGTTGTCTTAACCCCTACCCCCCTCTCACCATACCTCCAGCGTCACCTCTTCTCCTGCAGCTGAGGTCAGCTGGAAGTCTCTTCCGGATACCCTTACCCTAACCCTTACATCATATTCCCCACACCCCTGCCCCAACCGTTGGTATTAGACACATCCTTCTATATTACGTTCACGCCTCTTCGCTGTGAAACGTCTAGTGAAATGTTGTCCTCTTCTTGGTGTATTGTTTTTGTTATTCTGTGCTCATGTTTCCATTGGGGTTAGCCTGTACAAATACATAGCACTTGTACGTGTTGCATGAGAGAAGCTGTCAATGGAAGGTATGTGGCGTATTTGCATGCTTGTCCGTTACTACTGCAGCCTTTGTCCGAAGAAGCAGCTTTTACATACATTGATTTTTATTTTCTCATTTTCATGTTGTGTGTTGTGTGCCTGCAGACGATGCCATCATCACTGAGCATTGAGGCCCCTATGAGAGAGAGACTGATCTCGACAACATAATAACATGCACTTAACAACACTGATACAGTCACCTCTTATCCATGCCCCTTCCCCCGGTCACTATGTAGCCAACCCTTGAACAAAGAGATAAGTATGACAAGATCTATGCTACACATCCAAAAAGCATCGATCAGGGAAAGTCCTAGGTATTGATTCATCCATCGGTCAATACAACTAATAAACCCAAAATGGCTTCAATGTTTGCCTAGCCCTCGCCTTATCTCCAGCTTTTTTAAACTGCTGGTATGTCAGCATGGTGTGCTCAGTGCTCGCCATGTACAAATATTGTTGCAACCAACATTTGATATGCTTGGCTGTGTCTGTGAAATTGCTTTCTTTTATTAACACACAACTCCTGAGCACAATTAAAGCTCTTAATGCAAAACATACAATTAATTAACGAATGCATTTACAGTGGCCTAAATGAAAAGGTAAGACTTTGACTGGCCTACCAAACTTATGTCCTTCCTAACCTACAGTTGAACTGTAGAGAGAGATCTGGGGCAAATAAAATCACTAGTGGTGTTTCTTTAATGGTTTTCTGGAGAAACTTTTACACTTTAGAATGAAGGGCTTCTTGTAGTTGATAAAATGTAATATGTAATAAACTTTATTAACACGATATTACATATTTATATACAATGGTAAAGCTTGGCTGGTTACAACATCAATTACCAAAAATGATTATTTATATATTTCCTCTTTTTTTTCTGCGCACATAAACATTTCTATTTTTTGTTTTCTCTTGTGGAATATGCTTTTGTATACAGTTTGCTGCAGTAAGAGATTTTATGTTTGTCTTTAATAAGTGAATGAGTCTAAAGTTTATGTCAATGTTTTTTTATATCCTAATGTTTTGCTATATTCGGAAAATAAAGGCACCCAACAGTTTGTGTCATGTGTTTGCTGGTAACCTGATCGGAGTCTGTTCACACACCAGTATTTATGAAGACATCACAGTTTTTAATCATTTTAGAGACCTGTTACTTAAAAGATAATTCTGAGACAGAATACGCATCATGCTAATAGTTGCCAAAGTTCGCAGGAAATAAATCAGCGTGCCCATTGCTTACCCAATAGACCAAATATACTGCATTCAAATGATGACAATAAGAGGCAGAGCCACCAAACAGGTTGTGTGTTTGGACAGTATATGAATGCCCAGGTCTGATAACCACCTCGTACGCCCCAAGCTAGCTCCTTTTATCTGGGAATCGGTATTGTACCGCCAAAACCACCACGTTGGGTTTTCAGTCCTCAACTACTCTTGACTGGAACAGAACCGCCGTCAAACTCAAACCCGGAGAACCCTTGTTCACAACACTTAACCGCTGGCTCAAAAAGGGTGAAATAGTGGCTGGTGGGTAACAGTTAAGGATTAAAGAAATGTCTTCTGCTGTTGTTTCAGGTGTAGATGTTTGGCTCACACAAATCTTTGAGGACATGTAACAGTATGCCACTATCAGTATGCTGAAACACAATCTTTAATCTGAAGAGGTTCTCCCACAAAAAAGTTCCCACTTGTTTTTATTTGCCTCTTCTTTCTACTTTACAGGGGAAAAAAACTGCAAGGCTATCACATTAAAACAAAATAAATAATTACAGTCAAATGACTTCAAGGGAATGTAAGAGGGCGTACCCAGTGGTGCGGCCTGGGGTGGCATGGGCCACCCCTGGAATCTGATTGGCCACCCCAGGTGCAACCCCATTATCCTAAACACCGATTGGCTATCTGCCCAGTCAGAGGCGGGACATAGTTTTAACTGTTTGACGAATAAACCGAACACGCCAGAGTAGCGTTTAGCTTGCCAAAAACCCAGAGAAGAAATAAGGTGCACACACACACTAGTAATCGTTGGATTACTAGTGTGTCCCTCCATGGGAACGGCTTGCCGTGCGTTGGTTCTATATAAATAATAGCGAATGTTCATTCCAATTATTCCCCTTTCCACCGTCTGCACAAGCTCACAATGCTGTACCGTATGGTTCCTGTACGATTTGAAACACCACCATGTAAGTATTTACCTATAAGTTTGAAGATTTTAGGCATATAAAACACAATTGATCATATTGCAGAAGTTATTTACTAACCACGCCGACATTTTCAGCAACCTGTATGCATTCTTTTCTTTTTATTATGTCTCTGTAGTCATCTCATGTTGGTTTAAGGTTGTGTAATGAAGGGAAAACCACTCTATTTCTTTGTTGTACCTTTAAATAGGGTTTCACATGGACAGAGCGAGCCCCTTGTTATTGGCTGATTTAAATCAAACATTTCAAACTTTTTCCACACCCCCGTGTCGCTTCCTTCCGTGTCCTTCGGCTCCTCCCAACTTTGCCTTCCAGCGCCTTGGTAAATGCTACTCCGACGTGTGTGTGTGTTTGCACTCGTACTTCATGCCACCCTGCATAAGTCAGTGCACCACTTGGGTCACCCCAGTCAAAGACTGCTGGACACACCACCGGGCGTAGCAGGAACAGTGTTCCTTCACGTTCCCCTTTTTATATCATCCCCTTTTTCCTCTGCTTCCATTTCCTCCTTGTTATGTTGCTGTATAAAACAACAAATGATTAGAAAAATAAAGGTAAGATATTAGATGTACTAGATATTATAGATATCATATGACCGTAAATTAAGTGCATTCCATATTTGTTGTCAGGAAATGTGCGGATGTTCTCAGGGACCTTATTCTGCTGCCTTTTGTTTACAGCTGACGAAGGTGTTGTTTCCTCATTGATTTACCCATTTCATTTAGCATTTTTAACACTGGCCTGACACTCAATCAGCTTGCCAGGCCACCGGGCCAATTCTCCCGGTGCTCCTGATGGCCAGTCTGCCCCTTGGCAACATTGAGTTTGGTTCAGGTCCAAGTTTTTTATGTTGACGTTGAACAGCTTATGTTTACAACTGTTCTGTAGTGCTGCCTGTGCTATACTACAAAGGCTGTGTCCATGGTAATGACCAGTGGGACTATTGTTCTGCCATTTAATGTGATGGACAGGACAATATGGGGCACATGGTCATGTGACGCTACTAGCTACTAGCATGCCACTGCATGCTAGTAGCGTTTAGTTTGTGTAATGTCCCGGAGGTCATGCATACTTCTTGACAGTCACGTATTAATGTTTGCTTTATTAAGTTAGTAAAAAGTAGGCCTACGTTTTGGATAATAGCATTGGATATCAAACACACACAATTTGTCTAAAATACAATATATATGAAAGATTCAGAGCGAGACTTCTCCTTGAGTGAGACTTGGGTAGACACAATAACAAACAGACCAGATCAAGCGAAAGGTAAAGAAAAAAAATGTATTTCTCTGTAGGGATTCTTTCCATAATGGTGTCCCCCCCCCAGCCTTTTACGATTTTTGTAAGGCTGAATCAAACGTAGTTATTCACCATAGTCTAAATTAAGGCTTTTCTTCAAAAGATGAAACGAAAGTCATGGAATGAGTAAAATGTATGCCTATACGGCAAAATGAAGAGGCATTTGCATGTGAACATAAATGACGAATAGCCTACAATAGGCATAGACCTAGGCTATGATAAAACACATCTTATTCAGAATTAAATGAGAATACAATGTGCATGTACAAGAAATAGCCGATAGCAACAAATTAAAGGGCAACTTTTCACCCGGCTTTGTATCATTTCAATGTGGGTAGTATATGCAAATGAACAATGTTTACCTTTCCTCCGTGTCCCAGCACCCAGATCTCCCCACTACTTTGGCGTCATCTTACCCCAACTCTGTCATTAACTCCGTCAAATGACGGCGTTGGGGTAAGATTTTGCATCTGCGCTGAGCTGCGCCCCAGTCACAGAGAGCATCGGCAACAACTGCAGGTGTTTTTCACACTATATCCCTAACGTAGATAGATGGAGATAAGGTTGTTTTTCACACTATATCCCTAATGTAGATAGATAGAGATAAGGTTGAAAAGTGGCGAAGTTATCCTTTAAGAAGCTCATTTTAACTAACCCACCCACAAATCATCCACATAGCCTATTATAAATACAGAAAAATTACTCAATTCGCGCATCTCTACACGCACACACACACACACACACACACACACATGCCTCCTTCCGCCTTTGTCATTTGGGTTTTTTTTTTGTCTTGGTGAAAGGAGTCAATGAGCAATGATTGAAAAAAGTATTTTCCACCTTGAACAAACATAACCTTACCCCTTCCTGAAATGTCTCACCACATGGATGACACTCCCAGATTACCGTATATCTTTCCCCACAATAAACATGTGGGAGCAGTTTTAATACTAACCCAACTAACTATTTAATACTAGCTGTGCTTTATGTCTTAATACATTGCTCCCACTTCTGTATTTGCATTTGGACATAAGCAGCTGCAGAGGTGTGGCAGATCTGATAAAACACAGAGTCCAGTGATGCATGACACCAGGGGCCAACTCCTCCGCTATTGACCATGTTGGGGAGAATGTTCTGGAACTGGATTTGGCCCTTTACAGGAAGACGTCAACAGTGAGCACCGGGGTGTTTCAACAGAGATGCTTTGTCTTTTTTCTACTATATTTCTGTTGTTGGTCAGGGCGAAGACAAGGCCAACACACATTGGCCATCATAATGCTTTAAGTCACAATTTGCCTAAAATGGAACATTCGTTTCATGTTGGCAACTTTGAAAGCAATAGGACACAATGGAATTCAGTTAAAGCTACAGTGACCTACATTTTTTTATTAAATATGATAAATAAATAAATAAAAATACAGATACACTTGCACAGTTCCAAGACAGATGTCAAGTAACATGACATCTGTGTCTGTCCTTTGTCCCTTCTCGTCCTTGAGTGCTGTCCAACGAGGAAAAGCTACACCAATGCAGATCCCTGTTTATCCTCGCCATCGGTCGCTTTCTTTTTTGGACTTTATACCTTCCTCTAAACGCCGAGTTGTTGTTTTTTATCCGGAGCATCCACTCCAGAAACTTTTTTTTCACGCTTGCTTGGATTCTCCGTCATAGCTACTGCTATAGGCCTACTCCTAGTAGCTGCGGCTCCGTCGCTATGGTCTCTCCCCACTTCCTTTTTTTGTACCAACAAGTTTACATCACCTTATGAGTTGAGTCTACAATTACAAACACACCAGGGGAACCAAAGGTTGTAATAAAAAAAAGGTAAAAATAAAAACAGCTTTTTTTAGCTGGGTGACATAAAACGCATCACTTCCGCTGCGCCAGCGCGGGAATGTCGGCACCGACGTCCGACGCCACAGCTGAGAGATACGGAGAGCTTTCTCTGGCGGCCGTGGGCTCAATTAACACTCTGCGAACTCGTTGGTCAAGGGCTCGAATGTAGCGGACGTTCACTTTATGTGTAAAAGTACCGCACTGCAGCTTTAAATGTACTGCACGTATCGCCCGTTTTTGGCCGCCGCTTGCCGTGTTTCCCATATAATTAGAATATATGAATTACGTCATAATAATACTACATCAAAGCAACACATTAATTTGATGGAATACACAATTGTAACAATAGTCGCATCTACTCGTGCCTTAATGATGGGGCAGTGATATTGATAAGCCTGTTAACTTACGCATTCCACACAATCGGCAATTATTTTTTTTAGCCAGTTTTCCTTTCTGCCTTTCGCAGCAGCAACTGTGTTGCTTTTAGCCTGGATTATATTTTTTTAATCCTTCACATTTGTTTAATATTATAGTGTGCCCATCTTGGGTGTAAGTATGCGGTTTTGGAAGACTTGTCCATGTTTGCGATTGGTTCACTTGGTGTCAAGTCCCTTCCACCGAAGCCCAACAGCGCCCTCTATAGCATGGCATCCGCATCGTTGAGCTGTGTTCTATGAGCTACCAACTCTGATCTGATGGTCAAAAGACAAAAACCATTTCGTCTAGCCTACCAATCCCCTCCATGCGTTTGTCTTTCGTTTAACTGCTAACTTGCACTGCTGTGCCCGAATCAATTTCCTGTAAGACTTCTTACAGGATGTCACGTAAGCTTTAGCTTTGGAAAACAATATGCAAAGGTTCGAGTTTATTTTCATTCACATGTGAAGGAAGTCAGGAGCAAGTCCTTTTGTATTGTGTGGCTGTGCGGTGGCAGGAGAGGTACACTCGATGCCAGCCTCTCCAATGGCAACGTCATTAGCTGCTAATTTGAGGGCTACTGGATTTCATTTGATAAGGCACAAGGAGCAGTCTATGGCCCCGGCAGTGGAGAAAGGGGAATAGTTGTTCAGGGAGAATAAACCTGTTTCCTGCGTTGCTTCCCAAGCAAGGCAAAAGTATCTTGTTTTTTGTTATCACCCTGTAGTTTCTAGTTTTCCATTCTATACTCATTAATGTGGCTGCTATCTAAGATCTTCTTTCCATAAGTAGAGTTAAAGTAAGGAAATACACCTCCATCCATCCAAGTCATCTTTGCTCGTCTATTTGCTCTGCTGCACCTGTTGAGTAAGTGAACTGTTCAGGGTGCATATAGTATGCCTTATCCCTTAACTGTGTGTGTGTGTGTGTGTGTGTGTGTGTGTGTGTGTGTGTGTGTGTGTCCTGCATGTGTGTGTGTGTGTGTGTGTGTGTGTGTGTGTGTGTGTGTGCCTGCATGCGCGTGTCTGTGTTTGTGTGTGTCTGTGTATGTGCCTACATGTGTTTTTTTGTGCGTGTGTGTGTGTGTGTGTGTGTGTGTGTGTGTGTGTGTGTGTGTGTGTGTGTGTGTGTGTGTGTGTGTGTGTGTGTGTGTGTGTGTGTGTGTGTGTGTGTGTGTGTGTATGTGTGTGTGTGCCTGCATGCGCGTGTCTGTGTTTGTGTGTGTCTGTGTATGTGCCTACATGTGTGTGTGTGTGTGTGTGTGTGTGTGTGTGTGTGTGTGCGTTGGAAGCTAAGCTGTGCCGGTTCCAGTGTTAATTCAATTGACAGGTGAGCAGCACAGGGGTCCTCTGTGAGCGGGCTGGCATTGTAAGATGACCACGGCTGTTGTGTGTGGTCTGAATGGGGCTGTAGGACATGGGGGTGAAGGGCAGGCTCAGGGAGCCCCAGAGGAACGCCTGGTCTCTCTCTCTCAGGACCCTGTTACATATCACACTCTCCATCTCTATTACTCCTTTATGGAAGTTGTGTGAAGGGGCGAGTCAGGGCCATTTTATTTCAGTTGCTGGGAAGATGGGGGGAGGGACACAGGAAGTACACGGAATCTATACGGTAGGAAAAGAGAATTACTACTAAACTAATGCAAACCCCCAATAGGAGTGAAATGAATTATGCTCTGTGTACTCTGAGTGAATGTTTCACCATACATCTCTTTGTCAAAGAAACATAACAACACATTTAACAATTTATTTGTATTTATTTATTTAACAGGGACAATGGACAGTCATGGACTGTCCCAGAGTTAGCTAGATAGCTACATTTCATCAGCAGTCCCTGGGCAAATCCACAAGAGAATTATGGCATCAGATTCAGACAGCGGTACAGAGAATAAACATTGCATCATACAAAACTAAAAGCACTTTCCATTTAAAACATTACATCATACAAAAAATGAAAGAAAATACTCTCTGTTTAGTACTTTGTGGTTAATGGTCACATTATTGGTTATGTTTCAGCCATGATTTCAGTTGTGAAATCAACATTACTAATCAAAGTAAAATTATGTTTCTAGAAACTTGAAATGCCCCTAGTGGCAAAATAATGTAATGACCTGACACAGATTGTATTGATTACTTATGTTTGTGTTGTGTGTCAAAGACACCCAGAGGAAGGCAGAATGCTGATACGCGTTGGTGTACTAATTAATTAATATAACAGCTCATTAAAGGCTTTTTAATTGCAAATCCACTTGAGTGCCTGGTCCTGGATTCATTATTATTGCCTTACTTTTGTGGTTATAATTTTTCCTCTCCTTCTAAGTTATATTCCCTTCCAAGAGCACCAGGCGAACACTAAGCGCTCCTGCTACCCTTTTCTCCTTCACATAACAACATGCTTTGGTTTTTCATGGAAACAATGAAAGACTCGGGAAAGAGAGGTGGCTGAAATAGGCAATATAAAAGTAATGCTAAAATTCAGGGGTAGGATATAGCCCTTGGATACTCATTAGTACAAAACTAGCTCTCTTTCCCTTCCACCTCCCCCCCCCCCCCCCCCCTCTTCCCCCCCCCCCCCTTTTTCTTTTTTTTTTTTTTTTT
>OOFB01015741.1:21810-34178 GCA_900323305.1 Trachyrincus murrayi | reverse complement strand
ACAGCTATACCCTATCAAGGCACACTCTGTCTACATCTTGCTCTCTCTCACACACTCACACACACACACACACACACACACACACACACTCTCTCACACACACTCTCTCTCTCTCACACACACACACACACACACACACACACACACACACTCTCTCACACAAACACACACACACACACACACACACACACACACACACACACATTCTCTCACACACACTCTCTCTCTCTCGCACACACACACCCAAATACACATACCTACCTGCCCCCCGCAAACCTCCACCCCCCGCCCCCCCAGGCCTTTGTGAAGCAAGGCATGCTGGGAAATGGAGCCCGGCAGGTCATGCTACTCCATGCGAGTGTGACGGATTGATGTGAAAACACAAGGTCTCCATTATACATCTCTGTGACAGTGAGCCGCGCTACGCTAGCTAACTAGCTCAGCCCTTTCCCCACCTCTACAGCTAGCCTGATTCACAGGTATAGATCCCCAGAGATGAACTACCGGACACACAGCAAAACACAGAGGCAGAACACAGGGGTGTAGTGTAGACAGAGGTGAAAACACAGACACTTGAAAAGGAGGAGATGGGGAGGGGAAAGGAGAGGAGAGAAGTGGCCAGGAGATGAGAGAAGAGGAGAGGCGGAGAGAAGAAGAGAGGAGAGAGGAGGGGAGGGGAGGGGAGAGGAGAGGGGGTAAGGAGGGGAGAGGGGAGGGGGTAAGGGGAGGAGAGGAGAGAAATGATGAAAGAAAAGCAGAGAGAAGAATAAACTGGACAGAAATAAAGAGAACAAAGGAAATATGAAGATGATGACGGATGTAGGGAGCAGCAGGAGTAAAGCGGAACAGATCAGTTCTCTTAATGGCGGCTGGTGAATCATTTTTACCATATAGTGCTGACTGTCCGTTATCATAACACAACCTCACACGGATGTTGCCAGAAACACCGAAAAAAACAGGGAATTGAGAAAACGACCACGAGTTACTGCCCTGCCAGCTGTCAGCAACAGCTTTGTTGTACAAGTGTTAGCTAAGATGCTATATAGCAGCTTCCCTTCAACCACCCTCCGCGGTGGCTGACTAACAGGAGTTTAGAACGATTTTCCGACCCAGTTTGTTGCCAAGTGATATAAAAAAAAATGAGCTCCCTTCTTTTTTTCACAGATTTACATCGAAGTTAATGGAGCATCTAAGCGGCGTCTCCAAGAGACTAATAAATTAATAATGGCTGCCGCTTCCAAACCCCAGCGTGTTTAAGGTCATTATCACATTCACAAGATTACAGTTAGCATGAGACCTCACTCTCTCTCTCTCTCACTCTACCACTCTCTCTCTCTCTCTCTCTCTGTCTCTCTCCATCCCTATCTATCTTTTATTTATTTCTCTCCATCTCTGTCTCTCTGTTGCTTTTTCTAATGTTTAACTTGTTGTTTCTATTCAGGATGCAGGCCTGTAAACACACTCTTGGACAAAGCAAAACACACACACACACGCACACACAGACACACACACACACACACACACACACACACACACACACACACACACACACACACACACACACACACACACACACACACGCACACTCTAATCTGTTTCAGTGTGTCCTGTGGCACAGCTGGGCAACTGCTGTCTCCCCAAACTCAGACACAGCCTCATTAAAATGTGTGTGCGTGTGTGTGCGCGCGTCGGCATGCGTGCGTGTGCATGTGAACGTGTGTGAGCGTGTATGAGCGTGTATGTGTGTTCCCTGCCAGTATAATGAATGAAGGAGCAACGTCAATTTATATTACTTAACAAGTAGACTTACAATATAATTTTTAGGGTTGTCAGTATAATTTCAGAGTCAATTCGCTGCCGTTGGGCCTAGATGAGCGACATTGCGGAATGTTCTTCCAATTGACAAATTAGTCATAAGTAACGTCATTTAGGAAAGTTGGCAAAAGTAAAGCAGGGACACCTCCGGGGAGCTGGGAAATTCCTGGGTCAAATCCCTTCCGTTGTAACGGCAGAGGAAACACACATTCAGAATACAGTTGCAGTCGGCCTAATTCTCCACAACAGATTCGATTTGATTTGTGATACAACCATGGCGTACTAAATCAAGCCATAATATCATAGGCCTAGGCCTATATTATAATACAGAGACGTATAAAATATAGGTGTAATGCATAAACAATTTTAATATGAAATCAATCATACCTATGCATATGAGTAATACGTAGCCTAAAATGGAGTCGAATATTACATTATATTACATAATATTAAATGATAAATACATTTTTCTGGAGTTAATATTTCACTCACGTCGGCTTCCCGCAGATCTTGCGATGGTACCATTGCCTGCAGTTGGTGAAGTACTTCTTATCTGTCCCCTGGATCTTCTGCATGGCGCAGACATTGGGTCTAAACAGACGACAAGAGAGCGGTGAAAAATACACGATTAAACATCGGGGAAACTATGCACAGAATGCACAGACAATCATTGTTTATTCGTTAGATTGTTTTGTTGGGGCACACACTTTACGCAAAACCTTTACGCACGGCTTTTTTTTGTTTGTTTTTTCTTGGAAAACTTACCCATGCTGTCTGCCTCTTATCCTGCTATGCGTTAAAACCGCTTGGTAGGGGGATTTCACGGCGGCACATATCGTCGCAATCAAGGTGAGGGCCAGAGCTAACAAAGTAAGATGCTTCATTTCGGCGACGATAACGGAGCCGTTCTCCGCCTCCCTCTACAATCCAGACAACTCCGCCAGCGCACACACAGCTGGATTTATAGCGCGGGGGTCTCTTTGATGGTGGGGAGGGGCCTCGTGCGTTAGAGAATGGTGCAGACATGAAATATCAATAACCACATGCATGGCCGTGCCCACCATTGAGGTCACCGAGGTTCCGCACCGCGGTATTTCCTTCCGAGGTGCATATAATAAAAGTCGTGAAATAATTGCCTAGAAATAATTTTACTTTAGTGCTGCGAAGATCACCGACTTGCGCATCTGATCACCGTCGCCGGCGTCATGGCTTGTGTGTGGGTCAGCTTATGAGTTAACAAGCTAATATCACACACACACACACACACACACACACACACACACACACACACACACACACACACACACACCTGCGTACGGCCATGACCACAAGTCAACATGGCTCTCTGTATGCCTATAACAGGCAATCACCACCAAAGATATATTTCCTCATTGTCGATCCTTGTGAAATACTGAGCATGGTATATTATTAAGATTTAGACCAGACGTTAATGAGCTGACAGCCTCAATGTTATCCTATAGTTATTATCACGGTGAAGTGAATAAACTCATAGTTAAAGCGTCGTGGTTGAGTTAGTGCCCATTAACCAACAACACCCCAGTCCAAGGAATATGCTGCTTGGCACCTCGACCGGTAAGTGATATTTACAGCTTCCAACACAGTCGCCTATTCACAGCAAAGGAGGAAGGGAGGGGGAAATATCTTGACCAAGGACGAGCAAATGACGCAGACCTTTACTAGTCTGCATTCTCTGCACAATCACTCTCTCTCTCTCTCTCTCTCTCTCTCTCTCTCTCTCTTATAGTTCAAGTGACATCAGAAGTTGCCAACGGAAAAAAAACAGATGTCTTCCCCTGTAGCTGCGACCCACTTCTCACGGGCCACAAGTTCAACTTAAACGTCTAGGAACTGGATCCCAACCACATGGAGGACAAAGACTCTGCTTTGGGGTAGAAAGGTTGTTGGTTTGAAGCCTGAAGCGCCTGGAAAACACTTGGGGAAAGTAAATGTAATCACTTTCTGTTTCGCATATTTTGCTCTTGAGCAAAACATCTGTCCTGCAGTGGAGGACTGGTCGGATTCCAGCCAACAACAAACTGGTTGTACTGGTCAAATAGTCAATAGCCAACAGTGGGCTTAATAAAATAGTCAGTAGCCAGGCCTAATAAAATAGTTAGTAGCCAGACCTAATACAATAGTTAGTAGCCAGGCCTAATAAAATAGTTAGTAGCCAGACCTAATAAAATAGTTAGTGGCCAGACCTAATACAATAGTCAGTAGCCAGACCTAATACAATAGTCAGTAGCCAGACCTAATACAATAGTCAGTAGCCAGACCTAATAAAATAGTCACTAGCCAGACCTAATAAAATAGTCACTAGCCAGGACTAATAAAATACTCAGTAGCCAACAGTAATAAAGTGTGGTTGTATTGGTCACTATCAGTTACCATTGGCCAACAGTAAGAACAGACTGTATCAAGCTAAACTGGACATTTGTTTGGATAAATTCTGTGAATTGTGGATGATCTCCTTGGCCTCACGATTTAAGCCACACAGGTTGAGAACATGAAGAATACAAAAACGGTTTTATATTTTAACATCAGTGTGTCTCCCACGCAGATGCTTACATAACCATGTAAGCTTTGGGAGTCCAGAGATAGACAGCCAAATATACGGCGAAGATGCCACGGGTGAATGAAGAAAACATTTGAAGCTGGAATAGCATTCACAGGAGGAGGATACAGGAAAGGGGGATGGAGAGAGAGAGAAAGAGAGGGAGAGAGAGAGTCCTAATGTAACAACAAAGGGCTGAACTCCTACACACAAAGTTTCAACCTGAGTGGAAACTAAATTAAAATTCCTTATGGCCGTCCTCAGTTTTTTTTTTCCTCTTCTTCTTCTTCTTTGACTTCCTAGCCGCCATCGCGGGGGACCCTGTTTCAATCTGGTAGCCCACTCAGCCACACACCCCACCTCGGGGATTGTAAAAACACATTTCAGGGATGATTTACAGCTTGTCCGAGAGATTTGACTTGAAACTTAAATAAAATCGTCGGATTCGGACGCTTTCGGAGCGGCAGTTCTCGTCACGCTGCTTCCCACAGGGTGCAAAGGTCAATGTCTTTCAAGATGTGTCTGGCACGAGTGGGTGACTTCAACACACACACACACACACACACACACACACACACAAACACGTGTGTACCGCAACAGTAGTTGCATAATGTGTTATTTCAGTTAGTTTCTTTGTTCATTTGTTGACCCTATAATGTGTTAGGACAGTTGCTCAGCAAAAAAACTGGTGTGAGGAACACAAGAGTCATAACAAGTTATAAAGTAAATGGAGTAATAAAGTACTAAAAGTTATTGTTGCGTCTTTTAAACTTGAAAAGCCTAGACACAATAGGAGGCAGGAGAAAGAAATGAGAGCGTTTCTATAGCCTTCCAAGAAAAAAACTCTCTGACCTCATGGTCGTGCACATAGAAATAGACAGGAGTCTTTTTAAATGCCCCTAATGGAGTCGAATGACTTCACCAGATCCCAGACATTTTCTCCCAGACATCTCTCTCTGTCTCAGTCACAGAAACCACATACTGAAAATGAGCAAAATCCAAACATCTATCCCATAAACATGGGCCATTTTCTATTACTAATATTCAATGAATCACCAAGATCTGATGTAGAATTGTATTCAGTAACTGTAATATAAAACCCAAGGCCCATATATGGTGGGTGGAGGGGTACCAGGTACGGTACTGGTTGAATCCAATAGAGGCCCCGCCCACCAACAAGTTTGGTTGCATTGTGCCCATAGGATCTCATCACTATTTCAGCACTAGAGTGATGAATTTAACAGACTCTTAAATGGTGCTCTTTAGCAAGGTGTCCTATACTGCTAGAATACAGTGGAGGTCTGGTCCGTTCCTATTGGCCAGCAGCCAATAGGAACGGACTAGCCAACGGACTGTGGCTGTACAGGTCAAATCTCAGTAGCGTGGTTGTACTGGTCACTTCCCATTGGCTGACAGTAAACAGACTGTATTTGTACAGAGAAGCTACATGGTGGATGCACCACTGAAGGTACAGTAAACTGGACATTTGTGATGCTATATTATATTTGGTGGCCGCCATGAATCAATAATTTGCAATCAGTTAACATCCCTAATTATCTTTCCTCTCTCTCTCTCTCTCTCTCTCTCTCTCTCTCTCTCTCTCTCCCCCTCTCTCTCTCGCTCTCCCTAATATCGTTTATCGTCATATGCAACAAACATTTAATTTTTTCTCGATCGTAAGGGACTCTATCCCTTACGATCCCCTCAGCACTAAGCCATAATCCACGGTGTGTCTTAGTCACACATAATGCCATCATCATAGTCACAGAAACCACAGAGAAAAGCTGAGCCGGCGTTTGGTGGGAAATGTTACTCACCCCCCCCCTCCCTCCCGCTCTCTCCCTCTCTCTTCCCCAGAGAAGAAGTGGAGGAGCCAATGAGAGCAAGTTGAGACACTCTGTAATTAATATTTTTGTAAAGACCTTCAACATGTGGGTGGTCATTTGGATTCCACAGTGGGCACAGAACCAGAATGGCAGCTGGCAGTTTAGAGAACAGACGGAGTACAGAAGTTTACCGTATCTGGACGCCGGGGGGACCGAGGGAGGGACAGAGGGAGGGATGGAAGGATGGACGAATGGACAGACAAATCTATGTATGCTATTCAACATGTATGTGCTTTTATATGCAGTTGTTTAAAATGCATGTATAAGATACATCTTTATTTTGACAAATAATCATCCTGCTATTCATTTAACCCCCCGCTAACAATTTCACTATTAACACGTGAACACAAATTGTGGGATACAGAGAAAGACTAACGGGCTTTACCGTAATGTTGGCCCTGTCAGGAAGCAGGAAGTGAGGCTAGAGGGGAACGGTTTGTGGACGGTCTCGGCCCACAGAACCCAACCATGAGGCCTTCCCAGAGGACCATAGCAGCTCATACCAGTCTAGCCACATTCTCTCTCTCTCAATTCAATTCCAAGGGCTTTTATTGGCATGGGAAACTTAGGTTTACATTGCCACAAGACAAATGTACGAATGTGTATCCAGTGAAAAAGTACTTAGCCAGACTATAATGTTACAGAAACGTGTTAGCATTAGCATTGCTAGGGTTGTCAATCTCTCTCTACCTCTAAATACCTTACTCTCATTCTTCAGACATGTATTTATGTATATTCTTCCTCTGCCTCTCTTTCTCCATTCTCTCTCTTCATCTCCTCCACTCTCTCGTGCTCTTTCCCCCTCTCTCTCTCTCTCTCTCTCTCTCTCTCTCTCTCCTTTTCGCTCTTTCTCTGTCAATCATGAACACTGACGTTAGACTTCATAATTACATTAATATTTATCCAAGACAACCGCAAAATATTTACTATGCTACCACATGAGGGCTGCTTGGTTTATTTGGATGTGTGTGTGTGTGTGTGTGTGTGTGTGCATCTCTGTGTGTGTGTATGTTGACAGTTGCTGTATTAGTGAATTAATTTTAATTTACTTAAAACTTTAATGAAAAGTACAAGATTACAGTACAGATTACAACACATAAAACATATAAAAACATGGCAAAAGAACATTTGAAACAGTTTTGTAGTTATGGCCAGAAAAGTGTTTAAAATCTTAAAATATGTATGTGTCCAACCTCCCCTCATCCTCACTAACTAACTGATTCTCTCCTATCAGTGTGCTAATAGTTTCCATGAAGCGTTAGCCGTGAGCGTGTAGTCCCAAGGGTGTCGGCTCCACAGGGGGGAGACCAATAAATCTACCCCACCAGCACCGCTTCCCCCCCTGGACACCGTAATGCTCCGGTGGAGGTGAGGTATTTTCTGGTCACCCCTTTCCTTCATAAGTCCTAGTGAAGCGGTAAAGGTTTTGGAGCCTTGACACAGAGATGGAGTAGGCATGCTAATGCTAATCATTTGCTCCTTTTTAATGCTAGATTCTACTATATATATTTTATTATTTCATGAGTTTTGGGCATTGTGAATAGACTTGATTAATGAATAAGCCGTTTCTCATGCGAGACGTGGTAAAGCAAAGTTTTCATTAGCCATGGTTACGGTATATTTACATTGACTTAGGATTTTACAGTATTACAACTCTCTTGAGTCCTCTCAATATGGCGGAGTATCCCCAAAAAAACTCCCATGATGCATTCTATAAGCCCTATAGTCACTAATCATGCAAACTACTATTTTACTACTACTATTATACTATTGTTTTTCCAACTGTTGTCATTTTCCGGGATTTTTTAAATATCTATAAGTAAATGTGTATATACACAGCTTCAAGGACCTGTGTTTGATTCTGACTCAGGTTCCACATGTATGGAGTTTGCGTGTTTCTCTCCGAGTCACATGTGATTCCTTCAGGTACTCTGGTTTCCTTCCTGCTCCTCCTAGTCACGTATGCTAGGCTAATTATGTTAGACTAATTGAAAACCCCTAATTACTGGCGTGGTGTGAATGGTGTATGTGATGCTGCAATGCACTGATGTCAAAATACTTACCTTAGAACAAGTTTGAATGTGATTGATACATTTCCACCAATGAATGAAGGTATCAAATGAATAAATCAACCAATCAGGGGACAGAGATGGCAATACAACATGAACATCACTTCTTTATGACCAAATTGACAAAAATGTGGTTCCTGCAATTTCTTGCTCACTTTGTCTGTGTAGAAGTCAGATCTAATCTACATCTTGACTCATTTTAGGTCAATGTAGTGAAAACTAAAATGAAACAAAAGCACCCCCTTCGTGACCTGAGGAATCTTTGGAGTATTTGGAGTATCTCTTTTACTGTTTTCACATTCCAGTGTTGAGCCACACCTAAACTACCAGCATCTTAAAAACACAGCCTTTCTGTCACGGGTTGGGCCTTTTCCTATGCACCATACTGCATTAACAGTTTTCCACAGACAGTTTACCTTGCATTCTGAAAACAGCTGTTCTTGGACTGTATACCAACACCAACCAACAAGAGTACAGCTGCTGACCCTGTTCCGAACCATTACCCTAACCTTAACCCTTACCCTAACCATAAACTTAACCTTAATAGCCAAACAAAACCCTAATTATAATGTGCAGCTGGTAAATCATCGTTTCTTACCCTACTTGACTTATAGTGGGGACCATTAACACAACCTTCAAATCTTACTGTCCGCCATCTCTGGCCTTGGGATCACTGGGACTGTGCACAGGTGGTTTGAGTCCTACCTCTCTGGTAGATCCTGCATGGTGTCATGGAGAGTTGAAGTGAACCCCAGTCACCGATTAAAACTGGTGTACCACAGGGATTCATACTGGGTCCTCTCCTCTTCTCACTCTAATCATCCTCATGGGGCTCTATCGTTATGCTGCTGCTCTACCTTCCCTTTTCTCTAAGAGACAGTGCAGTCTCTTAACAAATTTCAGCATGCGTCTCATATATCTCTGTCTGGATGCCACCTCCGACTTAAAATGTCCAAGACAAAGATCCCAGTAAATCCATCAGGTCAACACAGCAAAGCTGTTCAGCTTGAATTGTCATTAGTACTGTCCCAGTCTGCGAAAGAAAATATTGAGGTAATGATTGATACCTCAATACAGACAGACAGACAGACAGACAGGCAGACTGATAGAGAGACAGAGAGACATATAGAGAGACAGAGAGACAGACAGATAGAGACAGACAGACAAACAGATAGAGACAGACAGACAGACAGTGAATCAACCAGTGAGTCAGTTGACCTATGTTGAATTATAAGCACACACACACACACACACACACACACACACACACACACACACACACACACACACTAATAGCGGCTGTTTTGCGATCACGGTTTTCTGGCAGGCAGCTGTCTAGCCATGTTGCTACGGTAATAGCTGTTTTTTATCAACAAAAGTTGTATTTAAATCTTATGAACATGAAACATTTGTGACAACCACTTGCGAACCCTTTCTGCTTTTGCTATTTCCCCCTTCTCCTCTGCTGTATCCAAGTGGGACTTGGGACTTTAATAATATTTGTAGTGCTATGGTAAAAGGAGGAAGTGCTTGCCATCCGTTACAAAAGTTCACCGGCTTACATGGCTTGCGGATTCTAACTCTTTAATAAACTTTCCGTGGTGATTTTCTCGGTCATGTGCGGAGAGCTGGTGGAGAATGCAGGGCTGTGTTTGTTGTTACTGTGGGCAGATGGGTTCTCCTAGGGATACGTACACAAAGTCACACATTCCAACAGGCTACCGGTAGACACGTGAACAACATGTTGACGTTGGCTGCAGGTCTGCGACCACAAGCAGATGGTACATCTGTGAGTGTGTATCTGTTGTGCACAAACAGCCGTCGGTTGGTCAGTTGTTTGGAACGAACTGTTGTTTATGAAAAGTAAACAGAAGTAATCGGAACAGCTTCTTTCTCTCAGACTACAATACCCAGAACCCCTTGCGCTTACTGGTTTCTGTATCTTTATACAGAAAAAAGAGGAAACAAACAGGGAACTAACAAAGCTTACAACTTTAATATTAAAACTAAGTTACTTGACTTACAAGCAATTTATTACATACTGTACATAAAAAAGGAATAATTAATAAATATAATGTTGTATAATGTGATGTATAATATAATAGTACCGGTATATATAATACTATTATATTATATTATATATTATATTATCTACAGCTCTGACCTGACTGTTGTTTCTGTAGCTACCATTCAACCCTGTCTGGCTTTTAACACGAGCGTAATGCCTAAACCCTGAAAGGTAAATAGAGAGGATGACAATATGCAGACCCATGCCAATGTTTAATTCATCCAATGTGACTCAGCTAAGTCCGGATCGGCCACAGCGGCACGGTACAGTGTCTGTGCTTGGAGCGTTGATGTCATCCCTCACCTCTGCTGGTTTCTCCAGAGCTCCTTCTGGAAAGAGAGTTAGCTCAACTATTGCTAGGATCAAAATTCACGAGAAAGGCGATTGCAGTAAGAAGCACAACTAGGAAACATCCTAGTTAGCCCCCTAACCCTCTGGAAAGGAGAGTTAGCTTAACAGATAAGATAAGATTGTACTTTATTAATCCCAGACAGGAAATTTGTCACAGCAGATATGTAAACGTACAAAATGTATCTTTATATCTCCAAATAATCATTCCTATCTGCTAGCAGAATAAGCAACATAAGAGACTCAAAGCGACTCAACTGTTAACCCATGTCAACACAAATTGAGGGAAATAGCAAAACGCTACAGTTTTACATCGCTCGTTGCCAACGTGTTGAGTTGAATCGGTCCCTTCCTTTGATGGGAATGCTCATTTAGAGCTGCGAGTCTAAACAAGGTCATAAATGGTTCGCCTGATGTCACCCGGAGCACGGCTGATGGATGATGTCCTACTACAGCTGAATCACTTCATAGGAAGGATACACAGACCGTGTGTTTATATATTTCCTCTCCGCTGGAGGGTTTGGAGTGGCGAAGTGTTTAATAATCTAAAGATGAACAGGGCCAAGCTGGCACACTCGCTGTTCCTTCAGCTTAAAACAACACAATCGTCTTCGGTTCAACTACATCACCCACAATTCCCACACCATGTATCTAAAACCAGTGATTCTCAACTGGTGGGTCGCGACCCATAAGTGGGTCACGAGGGCATTTTGAGTGGGTGGCAGAGCATATGCCAAACCTTAATCTTTAGAAAGAAGCCCATGAATTAACTAACGTTTCAATGTTAATTCATGTTTCAATGGCTTACTATTTCATTGAGTTTAGCCCCAATTGTTGCAGCTTTTTGTTCGCTCCACGTTTTTAACAGTACATGAAGGCATTGTTGATTACTGCAATATTGGTAAATACATTTTATATTTTGGCTTTATGACTTAATGACTAACTGAGGCTAGACCGGTTGAGGACCTCTGATCTCAGCAATTCTATGTTATTTTTATGATTTTTAATCAGCCTGACCAACATCTCACCACATGTGTCATCAGGTGGAATTCTAACTGTTAAAACTGTTAAAATAAAATAAAAATCCTATTTTCTGTTTTAAAGTTCACTAACACATTACACTAAACATAGTTAGTTTGATATATTTTTCGAAAATCTTTTTGGCGGTTTGGTGATTGTTTGGTGGCCGCTTTTCTACCGAGACACAAGAGTAAATACCGGAAGACATGTAAGCACAGGTACGGTTGACTTCTTGGGTGACATATGGCATGCCTGGGTCCTAACGACCACAGAACAAGTGCAGCTTTGTGCCTCGGAGGTCAGGTTACCCGGGCAGATGTGCTGAGGGGTCAAAGGTCGCCGGGGTCAAAGGTCGCCCATAGAGAAGGAAGTGGGATCTACCGTGTAAGTAATGTAAGTTATGTTGAGTGTCTGAGATCACGTCAACAACACATATGCACATGTGCACACACGCAACACACACACACACACACACACACACACAGACACACACACACACACACACACACATACACATACACACACACAAACAATTGTATCCTCTCTTGGTTTGCGTGACAGTTCCTATACATCCATGGACACTTATC
>OOFB01015741.1:2622-21790 GCA_900323305.1 Trachyrincus murrayi | reverse complement strand
GTGTAAGTAATGTAAGTTATGTTGAGTGTCTGAGATCACGTCAACAACACATATGCACATGTGCACACACGCAACACACACACACACACACACACACACACACACACACACACACACACACACACACACACACACACACACACACACACATACACATACACACACACAAACAATTGTATCCTCTCTTGGTTTGCGTGACAGTTCCTATACATCCATGGACACTTATCTTTCTCACTCTTTCTGTCTTGTGCGCACACCACAGAGCACGCTTCTATGTCAAGTATGCACAGTGCCCTCTGCTGGTCAGAGATAAGTCTTTTTTTTTCTTCTAGTCTGGCATCAGTTCATGTTTGTCGTGATACTTCGTGACGCGTGGTACAGTGTGGACTAGCCTAATAGCGCACTGTGTGCGATTAGACACGGAGTCGCAGAACAAGGAATAACCGTCCGTGGGGAGCTGGTCACCTGATCCGTTGTCCATCAGTCAGTCTGACTAAATGCCACGAGCGTGTTCACTCCGCCTTCACCTGGAAACCGGGGAGGTATCCGTTTACGTGTCGCCTCACCTGGTCTATTCAGCGGCGCTAGCGGTTGTGACGAATGACACCAGGTGAGACTCGCAGACCCGGAGCATCCACACACCTGCTGACGGAGCCCGAGAGAGACACACACACACACACCCGAGGAGATTAACTTGTGGTTGAGTAACCGGTTTTTTTTATTTTTGCACTTTCATTTGACTGTTTGGACTACAGGAAATATCTGCGTGCCTTGCGTGCATTTCCCTTGAACTCACCGTGCGTGATATGTACCGCGGTCCCCGCTGCCAAGTAAGTTGAGAGTTGTTTTCGGTTCGGTTGGCCTCTAATTGCAGGGGAGCAAATGCACGGGAAAAACTGCGGCTATTTGGCGTTTTAACAGCCAATAAGCGGGCCTCTTTATTTTGCACTATTACTACTATTCTTATTTTTTTTTTTTATCCTTCGTGTCCGGGACAAGATGCCTGTCCAAATTCCGGACGACACGGATTTCACTTCCTTCAAAGAACAGTGCGAAAACCATGAGGGATGGATGAGCCGCTACAACAAGGGAGGCGTGACCGTGTGGTGCAGAGCGGAGGAGAGCAACACGGTGCAGAAACTCAAGGCGAGTAGGATGCGTTTCCCCGGCTGCAGCCGCACGCCCCCCTCGCTGCAATGCGGCGCTGCTGTGTGCAGCGAACACAAAGATAAGCTTCAGGCTCAGCCCACACACTGTTGGCCTGGAGTTAGGTAATGGTCCTGGACCGAAACCAAGATACAGGAGGTATAGGCTAACAAAGAAAAATGGAGTAGACAAAATCGTTTCACAACTAGTTCTCATACTCTTATCTCTCATACTCTATCTATCTATCTATCTATCTATCTATCACTCGTCATTGTTTGACAATAGTAGTAGTAGACCTATAGGTAGGCCTACTGCAAGATACCGATAAGTAAATCAAAACAATACAACTAATCAAAACTAAACATTCGTTGACATAATTTCATATGCAATACATTCGTTGTTCTGTGGTGCTTTAGTACTTGAGGACCTCTTCCAATATCTTCATGGGCTTTCTTTTCTTCCACAGAAGATACATAACTACTCATTCCCATAAGACATGCATGTGTAGGCTATTACATCTCAACCTACAGTAAATCAAAACGCCATCATATCACTCTGCTGAGAGTACAATGACATGCATATCTATAACTTTCACTTTTTTACTTTTCCTTCCGGAAGTTTACTGGTTCGATCCCCGGCTCCTCCTAGCTGAGGTTAGAAAAGCGCAATATAAAGTCCATTTGCTTCTGTTCCTGAAGAAATGTCTCTGATGGTTGCTCATCTTTCTCTCATCATCTCTAGTAATCATATTTTTCTGAATAATGGATTCATTGTTTAGTCTGTAAAATGTTCCGTGTCAAATGTCAATAAATAATTGGCATGCCCATCATGAGATACCAGAGACTGAAGTGGCGTCTTAAATTAGCTTGCTCTGTCTGACAAAGCAGCCAAGAAAAGCTAAATTATTAATTTCATATGATCACATGATCTGTAACGGAGAAGAGACACTATCTTTTGCATTTCTGAACCTTGAAGCAGCAACTAGATGGTAGGTCATCTCTCTGATGTCATCTTTTTGGCTATAGGTCATAGGTCATCTCTCTTGACAATAGGTCAGGATCATTTGACACTCTGAAGGAGGGAACACTGGTCTTAGTGATCTGTGTGAACCAGCCCGACCCTAAGTTGTCCAAACGTACATTACGTTTTAATGACGGTGTGCTTGTAAGCAAGGTATCGCCGCACAATTAAAAATGACCGGACGCTTCTTGCAGGTTGAGAGCAAATCAGTAAATAAGGATCTAACAGGATCTAAAAACGTAAAATAACAATAACATATCACACCTGCCGAATATCTTATGTATGTTAATATACATCTCAAAGTCAGCTAATAAACTCAGTCTTGGAAAGACTGGATTGTTGTTTTTCACTGTTTTTCCTCAAAGTCCAAAACCCCGTCGCTTCATTCAGCTACACCGTCGCCATAATGTGACTGGCCTGGCTTGGCCACCAGAGTGTACGGTAATTGATTTCCCGCATGGCTACGTAGCCAGGAGGGAAAGTAGACTCCACATGTTAAATCGGCTTGACGAAATAGAAGGAAATCAATAGACTGAAATTACGTGAGATTGCAACGGATTTCATGGATAATTTTCTGATGCTTAATGCACACCTTGATAACCCTTAATAACACCCTGATAACCCTAATAACACCTTGATAACCCTCAATAACATCATTAGAAGTAAATGACGGATTTCTGTTGTCCATCACTGTAACGATGTAGATGTCATTGTTATGCTAAAGTGGTGGAATGCTTCTACGCGCACACACACACACACACACACACACACACACACACACACACACACACACACACACACACACACACACACACACACACACACACAGCTTAAGGACAGACTGGATGGGGCTGCATGCCTAGAGGTTAAGGGTTCAAACTCATTAAACTCATTGCAAGGTAAAAGTCTTCCTGTTTCATTCACTGGAGCAGCCTGTCACGGCATCCAGCTACCTGTATGTGGCCTAGTGTTTCTTTTGTCTTTGAATAATATATATCATTACTTATGGCATCTACGAGACGTACCACGCGAGGCTCAGCCAATAGAGTGAACCCAATCAGAATGGATCCAAGGTTCATGCTGGAAGTAATGCATTAGAAAGCAGGGGGCAGGATAGTGTAATGGCTAGGGACAGGGTTCAACTCCCAGCTGAAAGGTACTGTGTTTATCCCCATTGTCTACAGTCTACCTGTAGGCACCCTTGATCAAGGTGGGTTGAATCCTACCCACCATCTTGAAGGTATTTGAGGTATTTGTAATTTGCGTAAGGGTCATCAAGACATCCTGGGGAAACACGTGGCTTGACGCAAGGGGCGATTCAATCTACAAAGCAGGTAGCACCTTATGCTAACACATATTCTGCTTGCTCAAAGAGGGATCGCTAATGCCACGTAAGATTGGAGCGAAAGTCAACAAGCAAAGGATGGGAAGGTAAATGTATCATGTAGGCCTAGTGTTCACATCCTCGGTCAACCACTTGCATGGTTGCACACTGGAAGTAAACCAACTGACTGTTGCTGTTGGCCTCTGGAGTATTACCAACTCACCACTTTTAGTTCACAGGAACACACAGAGACTAGACCACCAGTGGCAATGGGCACCCCAAGAACACATACTAGCCTAGCCTAGCAGCAAAGAACACCACAGACTAGCCTAGCAACAAAGAACACCAAAGGAGCACAGACTAGCCTAGCATAGCAACAAAGAACACCAAAGGAGCACAGACTAGCCTAGCCTAGCAGCAAAGAACACCAAAGGAGCACAGACTAGCCTAGCCTAGCAATAAAGAACACCAAAGAATACCAAAGGGACATAGACTAGCCTAGCCTAGCAGCAATGGCCACCAAAGGTACACAGACTAGCATAGCCTAGCTTAGCAGCAAAGAGCACCAACAGTACACAGACTAGCCTAGCAGCAGTGAACTCCATGGAAACGGAGCCTAGCCAGCGTAGCACAGCACAGAACACCACAGGAGCACAGACAACATAGAAACAAGGACTAGCCTAGCCTAGCAGTGAAAAACACCACATCAACACTAGCCTAGCCACTGTGAATGCCTCAAGTCTCCCCAGGAGACCTGAACACGTCAGCATGCTGAAAAATTCAAGTGGAAAAGAGGACGTAATGGTCAGTAGCGAGTTGGAACCTGAGTATCTTTAGCGTTGCTTAACCCCAGATAGCTCTGCCAAGGAGAGGCACAATCATCCAAACTCTTCCAAGTAGGTTTCCTTACATTACTCAGTTCCCAGAAAAACACTGCCTTGGCATATTCACTTTATTACTTTATTGATCTGGGGGGAAATGGTTTCTGTTTCTAAACTAAACTTCTGTTTCACTAAAAGTCCCCCATTAACATTCAACTGAAAGTATGAAAACTGAAGTAAAATATAGTCAAGTATCTAAAGACAAAGTACACAACGGGTGACCTGATATTCAGGTTGTGACGGTTTAGCCCAGTGTTGGTTAACCCAGTGTTGGGTTAACCCAATGGCGTTTTGCATTGTTTGCAGTATCAAAACAAACCAGTTATCAAACATGGGTGTCTTTAAATGTGACGTTCACGGGGGAAATGTAGACCCTTTAGGCCTATATAGTTCAGTTCCAGAGCCATGGCAAAGATAATGAGGATGATTTTAGGAACAGGTTGAATAATTCAGTTGGTCTTTCAGAAGCAGCCAGGCACATCTTCTCACACATTAAATATTGAGCGTTCTGCTGGCAGTGACGACACTCCATACGAATGACGAGAGGGAGACGGGGAGGAGGGTAACTTGTTGATGTCATTGAACGTCCAGACAGCTGGATGTGGTGGAGGTGCATTTATTGCATTAGAAGAAAAAAAAGCGCTTGCAGTTTACATCCTGTGTTAAAGCTTGGGTTTAGGTATACACAACGTTCCGTTCTTGTAGTGTTGCTGCATATCTTTGTAACATATATTTATTGCACTGTACATAATTCCATAATACTATTAATAATACTACATCAATAACAAATGAGAGGGAGAGAGGGAGAGAGAGAGAGAGAGAGAGAGAGAGGGCGATTCATTAATGTTTAAGGGGGTGCAGGAGAGGCGTGCTGATTGAGTTACACGCCGCCTGTTTTTGCTGCGTTGCCTGCGGTGTCCGGTGTCTGCTGCTCAGGCCAGGGTACAGTCGCAACCAAAGCGACCCTCATGAGATTACAACAGTGGAAAAATGTGACGTCCTCACTCCTCCACCACTACCACCACCACCACCCCGCTCTTCCTCTTCTCTCTACCCCCACCCTCCACCCAGCATTGGAGTACAGTGGCTAGAGTTTTTCACCCGAGTCTCTGCTTACAGTAAGCAGACGGTCACAGCCGTCCTGAGTAGAAACCGGTTGGGTGTTGTGGTTCATATCCCCTGTGTCGTGTCTACACTGAGATACAGTACCTGTCCTGTGCCTATCCCCTCCCATAGGTCAACAATGGGTTTAACAAATGGAGGGTCATGTTGGTACAACACAATGGAGGGATTTAAATTGTCCAAAACTTGCATACAAAGTAATGCCTTGCTCAAAGAGTAAGTGTAGCACACTCTCTCTGTCTCTGTCTCTCTCTCTCTGTCTCACTCAGACTTGCATCATTGATAATTAACTGATGATGATGATGATGATGAAGGTGCTAGAACTCCAGTGCTCTGCATTGTCTCTCTGTTATAACAGACCATTTGACTGATGAAGTGCTCAGAGGAGATTAACCCCAGTGGTTCCCATGGTCAATAAAGTGCTGTTTTGCCTTAATATGTCGGTGCAGTAATTATCCATTATATTGTGGTAGACCGTCTGCATCAAACCGGCTCTGCCTCATTGTGGACAAATTGTACTTCTGTGTTGAATAGCTGCTGTAGGTCCACTGCCCTGTGTCCATGGACATCCCGGACATCCCACTTTGTCTTTCCTGCTACGTTTTCCAGTTCATTCCCGTGACACTTACCTTTACATTCAGTCATTTAGCGTTAGACACTTTTATCCAAAGTAACTCACAAGTGAGGCTGAGAACAATCATAAGCATGCAACCGGAACCGGAGTAGCGAGACATCAAACGTAGGGTGCTGATGGACAGGGTGCAGAGTAGGAATCAGAGAGACACACGGTTCATTTGTATTATGCATTTTTTGAAATGTTTGTTGTGTGTAAGTGCGAAACAGTTCCAGTAGATACGACGTCTCAAAGTCCTCTCTGTCGGCGTGGGTTTCAGATGCGGATCGCGTGTAAAGACGTGCGAGCGGAGACGGTGTACGACGTCCTCCATGACACCAGCTACCGCAGGAAGTGGGACACCAACATGATTGACACGTACGACATCGGACGACTCACGGTCAACGCAGACGTCGGCTACTACTCCTGTAAGCCATTCATGTGTTTATTGTCTTTTTTAATTTCATTTATTAACCAGTCTGGATGTTTGGATCTATTCATTTATGGGTTTACTTGTCTGGTTGTTTGAATGCATTTATTTGTTATTTTGGTGAGGGTGTATTTTGTTTACCCGTCTGGATTGGATTGATGGCAGTTTGGACAAAACGGTCGATGACTTGATCCAACGTCTAGCGAGTATTCAGAGTTTCATATAGGGAGTAGTGTACTTTAGGGTGTACTGTATATTAAGGGTGTATACAGATGTAGGGTATTTTGCTTTTGCCATTGGTTGCTACATGTGTAGAGTAGGGGTGTGAATATTTCGGTATCTCACGATTCGATTCAAAATCGATTCTCGATTCAGTACATAGGGGTACTGATTTCAGGATCTACTCCAGTCCGCTGTGCGCTAAGAAAGGCGGTGTGGCAAATTATGGCATGAAAGCAGAGTAGAGTGTGTATAAGATTATGTAGTTTTTATATTGAAAAAGGTTATATCAACTGAGCAATAACGTAAACACACAAAGGCAAACCTAACACAAAAAGAAAAAAAAATAATTGATTCAGAATCATAGAAGATAAGAATCGTGAATCGATTTTTTCCATACACCCCTAGTGTAGAGAACAGAGTAGAGAGAGAGCAAGCAAGGGAGCAAGAGAGAGAGAGCAAACAAGGGAGCAAGAGAGAGAGAGCAAGCGAGGGAGCAAGACAGAGAGAGTAAGCGAGGGAGCAAGAGAGAGAGAGAGAGAGAGAGATGGGAGGGAAAGAAGCATAGAGACACACAAATACAGAGATAAGTACACCAGTACAAGTGCATCAGCAAGTGCACCACAGGCCAAATCCCAGTCTAATGGAGGACGGCATCTCACAGAATATGAAATAAAACCTATTGTGACAAAACCATTACAGGACCGTAGCTGTCCTCACAAGGTTCACTTATTGCCATGTGTGTGTAGAATACACATACCATGTTGCGTCAAATTATTCCAGAAAAACTGTTTTTATCGCTGACGGGGACTTGGCACTCAAATGGCCCCTGTTTAATTTATGACGTAGGACGACAAAATGTCCCAGATCTTTTTCCTTAGATAAGCTGTCATTGTATAATCATAACAAAAAGGCACTGCTCCCAGAGGAGAATGACAAAGAAAGACGGAGAGCAGAATGAGAATAAAGGAGAGAGAGAGAGAGAGAGAGAGAGGTTGCATATCTCCATGTGGGATCCTGAGACTTTAGTTCGTGATTCATATCGCGTAGCTCAAGGGGCTCCAACTCGACAAACAAAGAGACCGGTCTGGTATACAGATGATGGGGTCGCAGCCCTGCTAACTCAGCAGACAGGAAACAGATCCTGAAACTCTACCCTCTCCATACCTCCGTACCTGTTGACCTAGTGGACACACGCTATGAACAGGGATGGCATGAAGACCTGAACGACCAGTTTGAAGCGGGTTCCTATGAAAGGGCGACTCGACATTGTATCCTGTGTTTACACAGCGTTTCATTACCACTCTGTCTAATGCACTGCTCTCCTCATAGCCGATGTAGCCTATTTCACCACGGAACACGATTGAATTATGATGAATATCAGCAGTGTTAATATTAACTTTGGAGGCTTTTTTTTATCCAAAGCGAAAGCAGCTCATTTTAGATAGACGTCATTAAGGGTTCAGGCAGGGGTTAGGTTAGGCGTCTTGCCCTAGGATGCCTACAGGTAGAAATCTGACATTGGGGTTTGAACCCAGAACCTTTTGGATGAAACACCCTAGCCACTAGACTATCCTGCTTCCATCCTGCCATCGCTATATTGATCTTATAATAATTGATTATTGATAGTGACAACTGGATCCATCCATGGCAAGAAATTAATATACACAAAAAGCGTCTATCAAATGATTAATAATCTGATTTTAATACCAGTACCAGGGGAGTTAACATGAATTAGGCCTAATCTCAATGAGTCTTGTGTTTTCCCTCCCTTGTCCTCAGGGAGGTGTCCAACCCCGCTGAAGAACCGAGACTTTGTAACCATGAGGTCCTGGTTACCGCTCGGCAACGACTACCTCATCATCAACTACTCTGTCAAACACCCCGTACGTCTTCTTCCTCCTCCGCATCTTTCCTTATCGCATGTTGAGTCTTCAATGTCGGATGTTTACGAACAGTGGAGGTTTCAGAACCATATCTCAGGCGGCTGTATTTGTTTTAATTTGTGCCAGCCGAACTTTTATATTTTTTTAAATATTTGCTCGGCAAACATTGGCAGTCGTAGCAAAGCAAACAGAAAGGGCTTTTGTACACAGCAGTGGTAACATACTGTAGATACTACTTTCAGGAGTAATGGGAGAAATGTCAAGAGGCCTTATCGGACCGCCGGAGAACAAAGCGTTGGCATTTAAACTCCAGGGTTTATTTACTGAGCAAATACTTCAACTCCCCTCCCCTCTACTCTACTTTTCACTTCTACTCTACTCTGTTCTACTCTACTTTTCACTTCTACTCTACTCTGTTCTACTCTACTTTTCACTTCCACTCTACTCTGTTCTACTCCACTCCCCTTATCTCTGCTACGCTTGTGTCTACTTTTGTGCACTTTAGTGTTCATTGATCACTATCAGTATTGATCATTATTAGCACTTATCATTGACTTATCACTGACTGTATTGTTTGTTAAAAAGTTTCATTCTTTCGCTGTCCATTTTGTTCACTGTTATTAGATTATTTTTTTAAATGGAAATCTAATAACGTATTAACAAAATGAGTTATATTGCAGACAGCAGCTGCTACCGAGTGGTGTTTTAAAGAGAGTGAACCCTTCCGCTCCTTACAGCAACACCCTCCCAAGAAGGACTACGTCAGAGCTGTCTCACTGCTCACCGGGTACCTGATCCAGTCCAACGGGCCCAGTAGCTGCACGCTCTACTACCTGACCCAGGTAGACCCCAAAGGTGAGGTCATCATCCTGTACTACCTGACCCAGGTAGTCCCCGAAGGTGAGGTCATCCTGTACTACCTGACCCAGGTAGACCTCGAAGGTGAGGTCACACCTACTCACACCTGGTCAGAGGTGTAAACTTAATGTTGCCATCATCACAGGTTATTTTTGGCGGCATAAGCGTATGTGCACAAAAGTGTACACACACACACACACACACACTTACATATATATATATATATATATATATACACACACACACACACACACACATAGAGGTAAATATGCACAAATAGGTTTACACACACACACACACACACACACACACACACACACACACACACATATATATATATATATATATACACACACACACACACACACACACACACACATAGATACATATACACAATATATATATACACACACACACACACACACACACACACACACACAGATACACAAATAGACATACACCCACACACATACATGAGCAAACAATAGCAAACTACTTGACTGAACTTTCCAGTCGAACACAGAGAAGAACACAGTGTGAGTGTATATGGAGAGCTTCCCACACCTCTTACATAACAGCAGAGTAATGCACTAAACACATGGAGGGATGAGGCCCGTTGCCAGAGGTGGCAAAAGTACACACATTCTGTACTTAAGTAGAAGTACAGATACTTGTGTAAAAAAATACTTTGATAAAAGTAGAAGTACTGATTCAACTTTTTACTCAAGTAAAAGTTAAAAAAGTACAGGCTCTGAAAAGTACTCACAGTAAAAAGTAAAAAGTAATTTTTAAATAGGCTGTTTTTGTGCAAAGCTAACGGAACCTCACGTCATATTAATATAATATAAATATCATAATAATAACATAAGGGAATAGGAACTTTATTTCAACTTCTATTACTGCCATTCTGAATGTATTCAGCGTGAACAACAACAAAAACAAAGTAGACAGAAAAAACAAGCTCTATTTGCTGTCGCCTACATTGTAGCTGGGTGACCTCGCCTCTACATAGGCCTAAACAAATCACACAAAATGATTATAGTAAAAGCAACATGAATTTCAAACTCAACAAGGTCAGTTATACCATAAAATGTATTGCAATGCAAATAGACATTAAATGGACTGCAAGCATGAATGTATACTCAACTTAACCCCCAGTTGACCAGTTCTACAGTAAAACTAACACGGTCCAGAGGGACCAAACCTTACAGGTTTAAGATGAAGGGTTACTTAATACTGATGAGATTATGAGCAGAATATACATTTTCATAAAAAAATGTTTCATTAAACTAGAATTGCCGCAGTCAAAGTGCAACAGTATACATTGGCCTAAAGAACTCCCCATAAAGCCTGAATGTTAGTTTGTGTGCTACACACTGCAGCACTGGCAACATGTGGCAACATCCCCACCACAGTTCGTGGTTCTTGGGTTGGCACAATACATGGACATGGACATGACGCCTTCAGCCCTTCTGCTATTTAGTTTCGATTTGTCTTTTCCATCGCATTCGCCTGTTTACGTCTGTTGATGATATGCACACCAAGGGGTCGTCTTTTCCATTGTCCGATCCATTTAGTTTGAAATCAGTCTTCATGCGCGCAATGATGCAAGATAAAAAATAATCGATAATTCACCTCAAATGCATTAAAACGAAAGTAACGAGCCTGTTTTCAAAATATAAGAAGTAGAAAGATATTTGTAGGGAGTAAAAGTTAAAAGTCGTCAGAAAAATAAATACTTAAGTAAAGTACAGATACCTGAAAAATGTACTTAAGTACAGTAACGAAGTATTTGTACTTCGTTACTTCCCACCTCTGCCCGTTGCGTGCCAGCAGCCATGCGGTCTGAGCACGCTCCATACAGAGATACAGGAAGTCTTTGAAGCGACAGCTCTCTCTGGGCGCTGGGAGAGGCATGTTTAATCCAAATCTGCCGACATCGGCGCTTCTCCTGCCTCGCTAATAGCTATCTGTGCCGGGTCATTAATATGCCTACAATTCGCATGCAGGGGAATACTAACTGTAGTAAGCTTGTGTGTGTGTGTGTGTGTTGTTGTTGTATGAATAGGTCTATTTTCGTGTTGTTTTGGAGAGCAGGCTGTGTGTCTATTTTCATCTGTGTTGTGTTGGAGAGCAGGGTGTTTGTGTGTGTGTGTGTGTGTGTTTTGTATGAATGTGCTTAAGTCTGTGTATACAAGTGACTATATGTATCTATATTCATTGTGTATTTATATAATATATGTGTGTTTGTGTGAGAGATGGGAGAGAATTTCCATTCAATTATATTGAAAGGAAAGTGTGTGTGTGTGTGTGTGTGTGAACTGCAGCGAAGCCAGGTGTGCTTTGAACCTCTCCTGATTGTGTCACACACACACACACACACACACACACACACACACACGCACACACACAGCCTGCTCTGCCGTGTGTGTGTTAACGGATGTGTTCCCTTGGTGTTTATGCAGGCTCCCTGCCCAAGTGGGTGGTCAACAGAGTGTCCCAGTTTGTCGCTCCAAAGGTAACCATCCATCTAACATGGTCATGATGTGCATTCGCTGTATTATATAATATATACACACGTTTACACAGTCACAATATTTATTATTATTATTATTTATGAACTGTATTGGTATAGCATATAGCATAGAGTACAATGTTTTGCAAAAGAAGAAAAGCAGAGAATCTAGAATGATCTAGAATGGTCAGTTAGAACCGTAGAAGTAGGAAGTCTGGGATGATCTCTCGTTAGTTCTCAAGCATCGTAGAAGCAGAGAATCTAGAATGAACTCTCATCAGTTAGAATCATAGAAGCAGAAACTCTGGAGCGATCTAGAATCGTCAGTTAAAACCAGTTGGAACCAGTTAAGAGTCTTAGGTGCAGCAGGTCATCTATTATGATCTCTTTTCAGTTAGAACTGGCCAAAAAATCTAGACTAGCTGAACCCCCATCCATCCCCACTCCCTCATCAACGCCCCCACCCACAACTCCTCCTGTGTCCTCCCCCCTCCACCCAGGCCATGAAGAAGATCTACAAGGCGTCCCAGAAGTACCCCGACTGGAAGCGGAAGCACAATCCTAGCCTGAAGCCCTGGGTGTTCCCGGAGCAGAACGCGCTACCCTGCGTCAGCCTGGCCGACCTGACGCTGCAGCGAGCAGACTCCCTGGAGAACATCGACGAGAGCAGCCTCAGCGAGGAGAAGGCCCACCACAGCGACGACGAGGACTGAGGGGGAGGAGAAGGAACCACCACAGCGACGACGAGGGCTGAGGAGGAGGCGGAGGAGGCGCTTTTGTTCTTGTCGTTCACTCCTCCCGCTCTCTGAATGTCTTGTCTGTCTGAGTGACTGATTGTCTGACTGTCAGTCAGAATGTGATTTGAGTGTGTGACTGATTAACTGAGTGTGTGTCTGACTGTCTTGAGTGTCTGTCTGTCAGACTGAATGTTTGTCTGACTGACTGACTGACTGACTGACTGTCTGTCTGTCTTTCTGACCATCCATCAGTATGTGATGAGTATGTGTGTCTGACTGGCTGTCTATCTCTGTCTGTCTATCTCTGTCTGAGTGTCTGTCTGTCAGTCTGTTTCATTCCGTCTCGTTGCAAGCGGGATTCCGGTCATGCTTTGACGTAAAAATTACTAAAAGTTATTATGTTATTATTAACAATTTTTTCCAGTGGGAGAGAGAGAGAGAGACACTGGCCCTAGTTTGACTCACGTATATGAAATCTAACCTGGCTCAAACGGGGATGTTTTAGTTCTGCTCAGAGCAGCAGATGGGCCGAGTGTTTCACCTCAGGATGGCACTGAGCTCTCGTCACGGCAGCTGCCAATCACAGAGAAGCAACACCAGCCAACAGCCAATGACCGGGCTCAGTAGATCCTGTGACTCTAGCGCCATCTGGCAAACACCTGAATGAAGCTAATTAAAACAAGTATGGGGCGGGGGGGGGGGAATAAATCTGGAGAAATACATTTGACCTCTGCATGTTTAGAACATCTAAGACAGAAGTGTTTGCATGTCGATTCGGTTCTTCTGAGTGTGGAATGCTGCTAACTTCCTGGAACATTCTGTACAGACAGTTTAACTAAACATAGTTTTTCCTATCTCAAGTCTCAGCAAAAAAAATTTTTCCCTCTATTTGTGTATGTAAATATATTCTTTTATGACATTTAGTTTCCTTATGCAGTGAGATAAATAATCATGTAATGCATAAAATATCAGTTTATTAATCTGCAGTGCCCTCTAGTGGTGGAATAGTGTAACTCCGTGCATGATTGTATTACAAGTGGGAAGGGATGTGCACTATAAATTCTAGGGCTTAAAAGCTACCCTTCACGCTTGAGCGACTGATTTTTAGAGTGTACTTGGATTGGACAATGGATTGTGTGCTTTATTTAGAAATGATTACCATAAGCAAAATACATGAACTGCCTACCCGGCTAACCAACAAGACGACATGATGCTTCGACAATGGCAGATACCGCAAATGAACTGTACAGAGAACAGTAACACACCGAATCTCAGGGGACGGGGAACAATTGTGCAATTATTTTGTTTAGTTGTTCGTGTAAAGACGTTCCCCCCGTTTGTCAATAAACTTATTTTTCTGTCACAAAACCAAATGTTGCCTTGCTCTGTGTGGTGGTAATATTGTAGAACTGGGTATGAAGTTGGTCCGGGCCTTCATAGCATTAACATGACTTGGCGTTCTCCATTCATATCTCATGCGGTCTACATTCTCGCAGCCGTGCAGCCTCTCCTGCACTAAAAGCCCTGCCTGATCGGTGATGTTGTCCTCCCGCGGCGGCGCTGAGGGAGTACTTTATGTATCCTCTCCTACGTAAAAACGCAGCTGCGCTCCAAAGCCGCTCCAATCTGTGTTGTCTCAGCCGCTTCCGGCTTCCCGTCTGCATCACTCAGATTGTCGTTTGGCCCACAAAGAGGAAACTATGTGTGTGTGTGTGTGTGTGTGTGTGTGTGTGTGTTCTGCATGGCCTATGACAGGGTTGTCAAAGTGAGGGTCGGCGCGCCCTCAGGGGTTTGGGGGGGGGGCGTCAGAAGCTGCTTGCTTATATGTTCCTTGGTATGATACAGTTTGGGAATATGTGGCTAAGAGATTGGTTTTGATTCATTATTTCCCACATGGATTGTGTTTAGTTCATTGTTGAATGAAGAAAACGTGACCATCGGATCACGGTAATCTGACTGACACTTCTCAAAGTGAACTTCAAATCACGTGACTGCATTCTTTCCGAGTTTTGTTTCCCAAAAAAGTGCAAAAAAGAAGCAAATGTGATGGAAGAATTGGCCAAGAGGATTTATTTGTGTCTTTAATACAGGTTCGTCTCATTGATGTTTTCCATGAGAGACCTGACCACAGCATCACACACTTACAAATACAAACATTACAGACGTATTCTACATTACAATTCCATACACAGAAACAGATCAACTCGACTTGGTGGTAAGCTGTGAAGTGAACCCCCAACTCACCTCTTCGAGATAAACAATGTCAGATAGCGGAAAGTACCCAGCCTAACCTGTTTTATGGGATATTTGTTCGCACACACACACACACACACACACACACACACACACACACACACACACACACACACACACACACACACTCTCTCTCTCTCTCCCTCCCCTTGTTTTGTGCTGGTGCTGGTGGTACTTGGCATCATAAACCTGGAGCTAAATCTGTCACTTCCTTTTCACTTGAGGGCTTCTGGATGAGAAGGAAGCCACAGCCCCTCCGGTTTGGTCACCCCCACCAACCACACTATCAGTAACACATCGAGTTGTCTTCCATTGCACATCATCGCCTGTGCTGCGCCTGAAGTTGGACGGATAACTGAATTGCGCCTCTGTCCCTTTAAGACTTTGGGAACAGCTTTCCTGAGGACTAAACTGAGCGTCGCGGTGTCCACCACCACCACCGCTCACACACACACACACACACACACACACAAGTGTCTGTCCCAAACAAACCCGTCCGAACTGAACATAAGAGAAGTCATAATTCCTTTACAAAGCAAGCAGCGAGAGCGGCGCACAGAGGCAAGCGACCCACTGAATATGGTAAGACTGACCAACTTTTATTTTTGTTCTAAAATAATTAATCGCATTCATCTGACTGGTTGGCGCTATCCTGTTTCATATCCTCTTTCCCGAGATGGGAAATAGTTGCTTTGATTCCCAAATGTCATACGTAACTTGTGATTAGTTAGTGCTTGTCTTTATTGCGGGGTTATGGCATAACGGAGTACAAGCCTTGGTTCATTTGAAACAATGTGTGCGTTTTTGAATTGGGTGTTATTATGCAGCGGCAACTTGCGCGCATATTCAGCTCCAGCCGCTCCGTACAGTCATGAAGCTGAGCGCTGCTGAATATCAACGGGAAAAGGATGAATGAATGACCGCCAACTCGCCAAACCCACCTATTGCGTATGTTAGAGAATCCGACACCTGCGAGACGTAACTGTTACACAGTGAAGTAACTGTTACAGCGTCAAATGCAATGGTATGTGGTGTCAGACAGCAAAACAAAGTGAAATCGGTGTAGTCATGAAGATAAATGTGGAAGAATAGTTAGAGAAGGCTCTGTGACCATAACGATAGCTCCTATCCCAAAACCGAGTAGCTTCTATATTCACAGTCAATTCTTTCGTATTCCAATATCTACAACCCAAGTTTCCAAGGTTCCCTCGAGCAAGGCACTGTCATTTAAATAGTGCTGTTCTTATGGTGGACTTTGGAAACAATGCAAACTACTAAAATATTCAGTGACAGCAATTGATTGTTGCAGTAGTCGAGTGAGTTGGCCTATACTTTAGTTACAAAAGCTGGGGTGTACAGCAGCCTATTGCTACACATGTACACACAAAAAGCGCATGTTAGTGTCTAGTAGTAGTCCACCAATAATCAGGACTGAACCACTCTGTTTCAATCCAGCGGTTGGTGTGACATCATGACACCAGTCGTCCATGGTAGAGAACTACGCAGAGCGTCACCATAGCTGTGAAATAAATGGTTGTTATTGTGTATAGCTGCGCCGTTTGTGTCACTGTGTAGATGACTCAGATCTGACCCAATACCAGTGGGTTAGTGACTGACTGACTGACAACCTGTGTCTGAAGGAGTGTGTTTGTCAGGACAGTTGGATATGTATTGTAACGGCCAAGTGGGGTTAAGTTAGTATATGGTCACACATCCATCTCCCCCATCTCCCCCATCTCCATGTCAGTCTACCAAAGAACATGTGTGTTTGTGTGTGTGTGTGAGGCTCTGCATGTGTGTGGTAGTGCATGCGTGACTAAACTAGCTGATCCCAGAGGAGAAATCCCCAGATATTTTAACAAAAACAATCGTATTACACATGTCTGTATGACACACACCTCCAGCAGAGTGTGTGTGTGTCTGTGTGTGTGTCTGCGTGTCTGCCTGTGTGTCTGTGAGTCTGTCTCTGTGTGTGTCTTTTCATGTTCACACAGCAATCTGCTAGTGAGCTCTAATTATCCTGTAGTCATCTGGCAGTTGACTTTTAACAGGTGACGAACCAAATGCATAAAGACACACACACACACACACACACACACACACACACACACACACACACACACACATTTGCGGCGTGGGAAATGCTGGGCCCTCCCTAACTCATTTCCACTGCCACTTCCACTGCTCTGGTTCCCCAGAAACAGGAGCCACAGTTACAGGGTCTTCCTCTACACAGTCTCCTCTTCCCCCCCATCTTATCTATAGGTTTGTATGCTCCAGCTCAGCTCAAATCCAGGCCTCAGTTAGGTCTTTGTCCCATACTGTACACAAGGTACACAACGACTCGATTCTGACTCGGTCAACGTCGAGAATGCAAGGGTGTCATTTTTGATCTGGAATAATACAGCATGACGCCATGAAATGGTGACTAATTTAAAAAGACGTTTCTGTGATACATATGACTAAAAACGGACGGTGACAAGTAAGAGTTGTGTAATGCTTCAGAAGTTTCCCCGTCGTACGCACTACTGGTGATTGACGTGTTTATGTCTATAAACTAGCATGGAGTGTGGACTGTCACACGCTTGAGTCATGCGTTCCCCCACCCATGTATACACAATACACAATGGTATAGAAGTATGAGTATGAAATACTCGGCTCTGATGAGAATTATGGCTGCGTGCCAAACCTCAATACTGTTTTGGTACCGGAACATGTTGGTACTACCGAGATGAGATCCCAAGCTGGACCGGGAGTTCGGTCCCTAGGTTTTAGTTCTAGCCTAGTCCGCCGCACGCTAGCGCTACTCGCTAGCAGCAGAACTCTTTGTTCCATCATGAAGCCAACGCTCTCTACCAGCTCTATGCAGGTTCCCAATCCGCTCCTGTTGTTTGTGTTCTGTGATGAATGGCCTCTCCGAACAAAACCCAGTGGTGCCTTGGACTGATCCATTCACAGTCCTCCACCATTCACCAAGAACTGCACCCTCGAGTCCCCCACCACCACCACCACCACCACCACCACCTCCTTAAGTCCTCCTTGCTCCACCACCACCACTTCCACCTCCTCAAGTCCTACTTCCTCCACCCCCACTTCCACCTCCTCCACCATCAACACCACCCCCTGCTTCCACCACCTCTTCTTCCACCCTAACCTCCTCCTCCAACTCCACCTCCTCAAGCCTATGCATTCGCCACCAGCTTCACTACCTCCACCTCCTCCACCCCCCCCCATTTCCAGGACCTCCTTTCAATAGGTTCCTCCTTGGGTGTGGACGCCCAGTGCTGCAGCAGCAGCAGCAGAAATATGTTTTTTGTGCAAACGGCAGGCAGGAAACGCTGTAACAAAAGAAGCGGTCTGCCTAAACAGTACTTTGTCAAACTGACACACACAAGATGTGAATCTGTCCATCCCAGAATAAGCTACAGCTGCTAAGTCAGTTTTCCTCTGCAGGGTCTTTGGGGGTGGGGGGGGTGGGGGTAGGGGTCCCGTAGGTTAACATGCCAAGAAAACCCTGGAGAGATTTATGTTGAGAAACCCAAGGCCTATCGGGACATTGTGGCTGAACCGTTGTTTGGTAAACAATGAGTGGGAAAGAAATGACAGGAACTCCAAATTATTTGAGCACATTTACGGATGCAATCTTCACAATGGTTGAAGGGGTGTATTGTGGGTAAGGAGTCACTGTCATAGGGGTGAAAGTCACCCTTTCATTGGTCGAACCACTTCTCAATCAAGGGATACGTGACTTACGTGACCATATTTTATATCAGGATCCTACTGGACAGCGTTTCACGTTCAACACCCATCCCATATCAAGGGAACCGTTATCTTAAACCTGGTGGGTTATGGGCAACGTACAAGCTGTCATTCAGCTGCTAGTTATCATGTATGGCGACGATATGATGAGTCACATTTGGTGCTCCGTGCTAAAGAGAGGTCAGATGAACCGAAACAAAGGACTGCTTTAGATCCATAATGAGCCGTGATAATCATTTTCTCTCTCTCTCTCTCTCTCTCTCTCTCTCTCTCTCTCTCTCTCTCTCTCTCTCTCTCTCTCTCTCTCTCTCTCTCTCTCTCTCTCTCTCTCTCTCTCTGTGTCTCGCTCTCAGGATCCAGGAGCTGAATGACCTCTGTGACGTCTCCCCTGCCTGGGACGGACTG
>OOFB01015714.1:54694-77252 GCA_900323305.1 Trachyrincus murrayi | reverse complement strand
ACACACACACACACACTCTGCTGTGTTGAGGTCATTAATCAAAACAAAGTGATCCGTGTGTGTGTGTGTGTGTGTGTGTGTGTGTGTGTGTGTGTGTGTGTGTGTGTATATAAGAAGAGGGGTGGGGGAGAATCTCAAAGACTATGCAGTGGACTGGTTCTCATGTAAATCGACTAAGAGCATCAGCATTGCACAGCATGCGACTACAGACAGTAGTCTGGTGTATGCGTGTGTGTGTAAACAGAATAAACAGATTAAATGGCTGTACTACCCTAGCAGCCCCTCCACATCAGTGCCATATGACTTCAGGTAGCAACTCATAAGTGTGTGTGGGACAGGCATCAGCTGGTTACTCTGATCTACTGATTGGGGCCGAAGGAAACGCACCCTTCCGACGATAGAAGAGAATGACTTTCCAAACAACATAGTCTAAATGCCACACTGCAATTTCATCTTCAAAACTCACATTCGAGTTCACAGTTTTCAAACAATGGACTGGCTTATCACTCGCATGTCATGCACGCACGGACATGCGCACACACACACACAGTAACCTTCTGTGTTATCATATGACCCGGGACATGCATATGACAGTGCTCCAGAGTGTTCCTGTGTTTTTTAGCATTCACTTTGCCATCCTCTTCCCCTTCACATGGCGCATAATGATCCCTTTGTCCCCCCCCCCCCCCCCCCCCACCCCCCCCCCCCCCCCCACCCCCCCCCCCACCCACACCCCCCCCCCCCCACCCACCCACCCCCACACACACACACACACACACACACACACACACACACACACACACACACACACACACACACACACACACACACACACACACACACTCTCTCTCTCTGTATTGGCACTTCATTGAGTGAGAGAGAGACAGAGTCTCCAGAGTGTTCTGTGGTTGGATATTATCGCTGTGTGAGAGTTTTGGAGAAAACCGAGGTCAGTAGGACTTTGCCACTGGAGCCAAAGCTGTGGAATTTGACCAAAGCAGTAGCGTGGCTAGTGTGTGTGTAACTCTTTCCAAGAGAATATGGATAATGGCAATAAACAACACTGTTAGTTTTACACTTCGACTGCAGCAGACCACACTGACAGCTCACAAATTACATTCTTTGCATGCATGTTTGCCAATTAGTCAGCTTTACTTTGTGATGGTTACATTACTAATTTCCATGTAGATGTGAGTTAAATGTCTCGAGGGAATTATCAACACCATGTTAAGATCTAATAAAGTAAAAGCAAAGGAATTGAATTTAAACTTCTCATGGAAGGACACTCTTATCCATTAGCTGTAGGTATCTAGATAGCCTCTGACATCATCCCTGTGGCATTATGTCATGCCTCCTGACGTTTTCGGCCCAGGACATTGTTGTGAGCGAAGGCCTTAACCCCACAGAGAGAGAAACCTCCAGGGGGAAGTTCTGTTTGCTCTGAGAATTTCCTGCCTTGCCCTTTTCCTCTCCCCTCTCTGTCCAGCTAGACAGCGAGGAAACTTAAAGGAGTCATTTCTTTCAGGATTCAGGGTGTCTTGGAGCTGGGGGGGGGGTGGCTTGTTCGTTTCTCTCTAATTTCCCTGTTTGGTTGAGGAAGCAATCATCTGTGTGGCTGCCAGGGTTAGAGGTTTGATTCTCTGGGGTCACCAATTCTAGGTAAGCACTCTGGGTATTCTAAGATGCTTTATATAAAAGTGTCCACCGAAGTGGCATACATTATTTTTACATACAAAACAAACTGGAGAAAGAGCAGGGGACTCTTGCGGTATGGGCAGTTGGTTCAAGTCCTGGTTCTCTACGCATGAAGTGCCGGGGTGTGATCAATCACCTTATTACAGAACCACGATTAAAGAGTGCCAACAAGGAAAGGGGTCGAAGTTCAAACTGTGTACCGAAGATTACCTGGATTTGGGAGCTGCTGCACAGCACAGTGGGGAGGCTGGGTCAAGACAGGGGCTATGAGCTACTCTCATAGAAGAACACACCTGGACATTTTACATAGTGAAGCAGTGTACTGTACAGAGATTATGAGTCATGAGAGTAGTTTACTGCACCAAAACTCCCAGCCAATCATGAGATGCCCCAGCTCAGACCTGCCTTTAATATGCACGTTGCACAAGTCGATCCCAGCTGAACCGAGAGTGGAAGAAGCATCCCGCATGAGAATGTGACCGCCCTATCAACACGGGGGAAGTGGACATGGAGGGACATACACAGTATATGTGACTAACCAGTGTGCTCATGAACGTGACTAAACTCTGTTTAACCGAGGCGTTCTGGTAGCCCAGTGATGAGCAACATAGCCTCACAGAAAGAGACGGTCCAGTCGAGTCAAACCTGACAGGGGCCTTTCTGTATGGGGTTCGCAGGTTGATGTGAGTTTCTCCCCATGTCCAAAGAAGACATGCATGTTTGTGTACATAACGTTGGCATCTTATGCACAAGAAGTCCACATGACAGCAGCAAAATTACTATCCAACATTTAAAGTAAACTGTCAGAGCTCTTGCAAGCATCGACTGGAGAGCACAGCTCACTACCAAACAGCTTTGAAAAAAAGTTTTGAAAAAATAGATTACATTTAAATGATAATTAGTTTTAAACAAAAGGTAAGAATTGTTTCCCCTTTTTAAAACATCACCCTAGAGAAGTTTCAAAAGGATGTAAAAGGTGCCAGTGCATCACCAGCCCACCATATGTAGTCCCCACCTGTTATGAATTATTAACCAGCAGCTTTGTGGCCCGTGGTGAGTGCCATTCAGCATGTGTCTGTTGGGTTGAATGCCACCTCTCCCTTGCTGAAGTCCTAGTCCAGGGGAACTGTGTGACTCTTTCCCAGCCCGGGCAGCCACAACGATCATCGCATGTCCAGATTCAGTGTAAGGCTGTTATCTGTGGCAATGTTGTCAGCGCCTGCCCTGGCCAACCACAATTACAGGCTGGGAGGCTAGGCCGTTTCAATGTGTTTGACATTACTAATATGATAGATTTAGAGGGACGTGTCGAGTGAATGACTGCTTGTTTGTGTAATTCAGCAAGGCATGCTGGAAGGATGAGGTTATTGCTAAAAAAAGAATGTGTGAATAATCGTTCACTGCCTGCAACATTTGATTAAGAATGTTTTCATCTTTGAGGAGCCGTGACCGTCTTCAATTTCAGCATCATTTGTAGCCGTAATACGTACAACAGGAGCTTTTTGGATATTTCTGAAATGGTAAAGGTTTGGACGACGAAATTTGAATGTCTGGATACCCCATTGTAGTAATATTATATTAAAACCAAACTAACCGTATTTCAGAAGGTATAGGCATTTCTTGAATTTGTTGAATGCTGTGCTTTCTACTTCTATTTGATTAGAAAATAAAAACAATGGTTTTGTGACCAATGGTTGTTCTGATTTCAAACTCATCTCTGGTCCGGGAGGAGGAGGGGGGGTGGGGGGGTTAGCAATGCACTGATCAGTGATCATGTGTATGAGCTTATGATTCGCTCATCACATTGTCTCAGCCACACATGGGATGAAATAGATTGTGGTCTGACTAGTGACACCACAGTAAGCGATGCTCCTACTATTCATTAGGCACACAGCACTAACATGCTCCTGCTGATAACAGTAGGGGGTGTTTGACTGGTATGTGAACAGTGTATACAAGCTGTGCACAAGAAGGTAAAGTAAAGCAAGGGTTGAACTCTATAGTCCAGAAGGCTAGGCCTAAGCTTACGATTGTTTATTGTAAGCATATGTATATAGTCTGCATATTTATACTAGTAAACAATATGCCTATTATTATAAATATGCTATTAATATGGACTAACAGAAAACAGGGCATTAAGACATATGTGCAGATTAATCTTTACCACGAGCATCACAAACAAGGCTTACCATGCGCATTAAAAGATTAGCGTAATTGGCATGGTTTGGATAAACTGTGGAAACGGACAAGTCTGCAGAGTCAACGTAAATACAATCGCAGGTGCTGCATTCTTATGTGCAGGTGTATTTGTGAATAATATGCAAAATGTTTATCAAAGGAGGCGGGCACCTCACTGCTTCTGTCAAATGATAGTCAGACTTTCAGGTCAATATTGTCAGCTGTAGTGCACGGACGCTGCACTCAGCAACCAGTGGCAACAGATCACTCTGATCACTCTTGGTTTGAATGCAGTCACATAACCACGCTCGACTGTAAAATGGGGAATAGATTGTTAAAAACGCAATAACCCAAAGAAAGCAGCAGCAACTATAAATGGGGACTTGAATTACTGGCTGCAGTACAGTGCGCGTATTGCTAAACTGTCAGTGGCATATAGTAGTGAGTCGTGTTTATAGTCCACGGACACCCAACTGACCAAAACACAGAATTCGGTTGTTTGAGCCTCGGTTAAGTCAAACCCACCTCTTCTGTGTGTTTCCGAAGGGCTTTCTCTCGCTCGTATTGGGTAACAAGTTGTTCGTTGTCCTCCTTGAGGAGCTCCAGCTCGACTTCGTGCTCCTGGTTGACAGCGAACACGGAGTCCAAGTTCTCCAGCACGGCCACGACGAGCGGCATGAGTTCCTTCACCACGTCCTCGTCGTATCTCGCTATCAGCCGCTCGAACTCGCGGTATATCGAGCTGGCCAGACCCGACACCCGCTCGGACATCATGTCCGACGCGCCCGAGTCGTCCTGGTACAGCACCACGTCGTCCAGCTCCATTTTCTCGCTTTCAGTTGTGTCCCCCAGCTAACAACGTTAGCCGCAAGCTTTTCAGCTTGCCCCCCGAAGGTGTCCGCCTAGCTGCTTTAAGGGCAAACACAATTACTTCCCTAGAACATAGTTCAGGGACATTTGTTGAAAAAGACACGCTGCGTTTTCAACGACAACTTCTAACGCCTTGCTTTAAGACAGCTAGCTGCCCGTGAAGGCTACTCTGTCGTCTGTGCGCTAGCAGACTGGAAAGTCGTAACTTGGCTGTGCTCTTTTACAGCTGCCCCGTCCCTGCGACTTCCCTGCGACTCCCCAACGAGGAGCTCCTGACGTCACTGGGCGGGATAGAGACTAACTGTTGCTAATCCTCGGCGATCTGTTCACCAGCATTTGACAAGACGGAATTATGCACATAATACGGGGATATTCGCCCCCCCCCCCCCCTTGGCTAATTTCTTCGCTTTTCTTATATAACCAAATATAAAATAAGAGGCTGACATGTGTGATGATGGATATTTATTTGCGTCAAGGAGTCAGATCCTCGTTTCAGATCTGAAAACGTGTGCATACATCTCATGATTTAAAAGTTTATATTAACTGATAAAATGAAGGAAAAAAAACAGCTTTCCACAAGTACAGTATAACATATTACTATTTTACATACATTGTTTTAAGCAAAAAAAAAGTTGTGTAATGCATGCTCCATTCAATCTGTAAAATTCCAAAAAATGTAAACCTGCCAAGATTATTACATTTGCAGCAATGACTTTTTCCTCTGCGATGCATAGGCACTAAACCACCCTGATATTTTTTCAAAGACATTCAAACACGAAACCACAGGAACTAAGGAGCAAAAGTCCATGCGTTGGGGTAAATTACAATCCTCACCCTCAACCCTCATCTTGCATGGGACTGCATGGATGGAGAAGTCCTTCACAGGAGACGGAGATTCGGTCGCAGCATGTGGTGGCGGTGCCCAAAGAAGGCAAGGAAGCTCTACCAAAACTCCGGGAGTCACACACAAACATTAAAAAGAACAATGTGATAACACTGAAAGTGTTACAGTTAAACTGCATCACTAATATAATGTTGTTATGCACAACGCACAATCCATGCCGACGTGGCAAAGTCTTTTTTTTAACTGGCGTTAAATCATTAATAAATTCAAATACAATGTCAAAAAGAAAAAAGAAAAGTGCAAGTCAAGATCCAAGTTCAGGAAAAGTCAAATCAGTGCTCCAGCAGACATGTCCTCGGGTAAAAAACAGGTTTACCCAGAAAATCTCTCGACAGGTTCCAACTCATTCCATGCAATCACTTCCCTAATGTCCCTGGTTGAATATGTAAAGCAGCGTTCGAGTCACCTTTTGCTTCAGAGAATGAATGCCTGGGGCCGGAACTGTACAAAAAGGGGGTCGAGGACGGTGGGGCCGTGAACTCATGGGAGAACACAGGACTGGGGGGGGGGGGGGGTGGATCACTGCTGGGCAGTGGGAAGACCAAAGAAGAGTATATCGGAGCTTTAGGAAAAGAAAAAATAAATAATGATTTGATCAAAAGTTTTGATCAAGATTGCGTCACGCTCGGCGAGTTTCAGATAATGTTGGGATGGTTGTTGCTTAGCGACGAGGACGACGGACAGAGGGAGAAGGGCCGGTCAGTGGTCAGGCTGTGCAGCGCGCGGAGCACGGCGTCGGGCATGTGGTCGGCGAGCATCCTGGGACTGATCAGGATGCTCCGGAAGGACGTCTCGCTGGACCACTCGGCCTGGTACCGGGCCTGTGAGAAACAGGACCTTGGGAAAGACGGAACACATGGGGAGTTAGAAGAAATCCCAGCTAAACAGCATAAGGGTGGCGGGAACATTGCCCATGTCTTTTTTGCATCCTGTTTCATAGACGAAATGGTCCAATGTAAGCGTTTGGCCGCCTTCTTGGACAATCCCAGTGCATTATATCCATCTATCTATATCTAATATACAATATCTCCAGGATGATTCAAAATGTGAACCATGTCAGGATGGACAAAGTAACACATAATCTAGTTAGTGCAAACTAGCTTCACACACAAACATTTCAATGTTTATTTTGTATACAGAGCACTAGACTACACCAGAACTAACAGGTCCAGGCATTCCTTTGTCCCAGTGGCAATTGGCTTCCTTAAAGGAAATGAAAATCGGCGACGTTCCCCGTTAATCAGCTATAGCAGGGGTCCCCAACCTTTTTATCACCGCGGACCGGTTTAATGTTGACAACATCGTTGCGGACCGGCCGACGGGGGGGGGGGAAACCCCTCTTCGCAAAGTGGAGCATGCGAGTCATCGGTCGCAATTAAGCCATATTTTAGGCTCGTCGTATTTCCTATTTTTTATTCACGGCCCGGTAGCAAATGCTTTGCGGCCCGGTGCCGGTCCGTGGCCCGGTGGTTGGGGACCGCTGAGCTATAGGACAGTTGAGGATGACTTCTCCCGAGTAGCCGCCCATGTATTACACCTTACTGTGTTAATTGTCTTATTGTTGCATGTTATATATTTATTGGTTGTTTGTTATGTGGTCAGTGTTGGTGTAAAGACTCGACTAAAAAAAAAAATCCCGGGCATAGTGACCTGCGCGAGGGCCCGTCCTCCGTGATGTGCAGGACGCGGCCGGGCAGGAAGAGGGGCAGGTGGGTGGCGGCGTGGGCGGGAGAGTCGTCGGAGGCCAGGCTCTGATAGGACGAAGAGTGGCGGACCATCAGCGACTCCTCCCCCAGGAGTGGCTGGCTCAGCTCCTCCTCCAGCCGCTGCTCCAGCTCAGTGGGCGAGTCGTCGGGCTCACCGCCGAACACCTCATACCAGCATCCCCGCAGCAGGATGCGGTACTGGGACGCCAACGCGCACAAAATAAAACATAACAAAGCAAGATGGAGTCATCAGACAGAGGATTGCAATAGAATGAATTGTTCAATAATAATCACCTATTATTGAACTTCAACCCATACCCTAACCCATATATTTTTAACTAATTTTTTTTATTTTAAATCAGTTTTGTTTAACTTTTGTATAAATGTGCTGTAAGAAAAAACAAACTAAAAGCCAAGTTAACATAATTATACTACTTTCAAAGTGAATGTAAATGATATGGGGTTGTCTATAGCAGGGGATCCCAAACTTTGACATGCCGTGGCCGTGGAGGTTCGTTTGGCCCAGGACCCAGGACCCACCACATATTGATACATTCTCACCATTACCATGTCAAAAAAGTGAGATCATTAAGATTTCTCAGTGTATATTGCTCATCAATGCAGTGTTCCCCTTTTCAGTCTTCAAACATGCTAATGATCAAATGCATGTTTATTTTTGAACAAAATGTTCAGAAAAATATTGTTTGTGTTCATCCCGCGACCCATTTGGTCCCCTGCTGCGACCCACAGTTTGAAAACCACTGGTCTATAGGAGCCAAGAGAGGCCAGCTTCAGAGAGTTATCACCTTGGGTTTATTGCAGTTTGAGACCATTTTCAGGATCCTTCTCTTCAAATCCTCCATATTAGGAATGCTTAGTCTGTTTGAAAAACATGCAGCAAGAGAAAGAATGAAAAGAATGGAAAATATTGCGACACACACACACACACACACACACACACACACACACACACACACACACACACACACACACACACGGGTATTCCCAGATCAACTTTCTTATGCTCACCTGGGCACAAGGTCCTTTCCCAGCACAACAGAAACCACAAAATCCTTAGAATAATCGGCCAGGGCTTTACTGCAGGAGGAAATGAAAACACACAGTAGAACCTTTCAGTCACATCTCGCAATGCTCAGAAACTTAAAGGTTTTGAGTTTCGGAGACAAGCCTGTCCCTTTGGGGAAAGGTTTCTAAATGTCATAAGCAAAGAAAGCCAGTGAATCCAGTGTAGCAGAGTAAAGCTCATGACCAAAGCGGAAAGTTCACCTCAACAGTCCCCCTGGTGGTGAGAAGGCGTAGCACTGCAGGTTGGGGAAGGAACTACGCAAGAGGATGGCTAGCAGGGAGGCAGTGCCTCCGCCCAGGCTGTGACCAGTAATGACCAGTTTGTACTCCTAGAGACACAGAAAAACAACACAAAACACACTCTGTCATTATCTGCGGTTTACATGAGTCATTTCATGTCCTAGTGGCCTACATGAAACAAACTATAGAAATTGTAGCCACTAAGCAAATTGTTCCATGACACAAAACTAAGAGTAATGGTTGAACCTACTTTTGGATGAGGGAATGCCACGTTCTTTTGGATATACATTTTTTTTCCGCTTTTTCTCATTGAAGCTTCAATAGTGGGGACTTTCCATATGAACATTAATCAAGACTAGAGGCAAGACAAGACAACTTGAATTCAGCATTGATAGAATAGATCCCCTTGTGGATCCTCACCGGGGCGATGGAGAAAGCCTGGTTGAGGATGCCATCGTTGATCAGTTTCCTGTAGATGTAGCGGGCTGCCTGGGACATGCCCTGGATGGAGGTCAGAAACACAGCATTAATATCTCTCTCTCACTTTATGTCTCTCTATTCCTATCTCTCTCGACCCGTCGCACTCTCTATCCAACTCACTCTATCCGTATCTCTATCTAGCTGTTTTTCTATCCATACTTCTCATTCGTCCTATGTCTCACTCGCTATCCATCTCTCTGTTGGTCTCTCTCCCTCTCTCCATACAGACAAGACAAAGAAAAGTCCCGAGGGAACTGGACTGTGTGTGTTTTGGACAGAAGACCAGTCTGGACGTCAGTTCACCTTGTGGGCGTAGCATGTTCCGGAGACTCCGTCCACAGGCAGGTTCTCGCACTCGGCCGACAGGTCCGTGAGGACGTCCTACAGAGAGTTGCCAACAAGACGAAGCGGGTAGTGAGCTTGAGGGTGCTGGTGTGGAAGACAACTACTAGTTGTTACAGTTGATCGTAAAATAAAAATAAAAAAACTGTATTGTATGGAATGGTGACCAACAAGGCTGCAGACAAAAAGTACATTACAAGAGTGAAAGCACATTGTGTGCAAAAACAATAACAAAACTAGTGATGCACCGATCGATCGGCAAGTGATCAACAAGCGATCGGCCGATCAACTTGAAATTTGCCGATTGCAGGAGCCCATCAAAACTATTGTGCACAAGACACGCCGTTATTATGTTCAGTCCTATGTTTGTCCTGCATTATACACAATTCCTCTTTAAATTGCCCTGACTCACAATAAAGATAGGCTACACTTACACCTTTTTTTTTTTTAGGTTTGCGCAAAAAAGATCAGTCATACACTTGTCATTATTCACACATCCCCATGTTAGTTGAAAGTATTGAAGTATCTATAACCTCATAGGACAAGGCTGCTCCCCGCTAATTCCTTCTGCTTTATGTGAAACTTAACTGGCTGCTCCGCTGCTTTACTGGAACATGAGCGAGAGCGATTTCCCAAATAATTATGTCTCTAAACGGCATAACCGAAGCGTTACGTAGCCAAACGATTGCAGCCAGAGTACTTACATGTCAACATAGTTCCTACAATGTGAAGCAAAACAAGGCTTTCTTGATACCTAGACGGTCCGGCTACTCCGCTGTAGCCGGACCGCCGAGCTGAGCTCATGAGTGAAGCCGTTGACAGCGTTCCTTTCATGGGCACGGATTTCACGAAGAGTCGGTGTGTTGCGCGAATACAGTTCCGTTCTAATTTCAAAGTTCTGGCATTAAAAAGATCGGTATCGGCCTTAAAAAACCTGATCGGTGCTTCCGTAAACAAAACATTCTTGGTGGCTGCTTTTTTAATGTTTTAAGTCACCTAGAAGCAGGACTCACCTTAAGTGACAGCGTTCCACGGACAGCCACGAGTATAGCTTCCCTCTTATGATCCAGAGCCACAAAGAACGGGATCTCATAGATCTGCAACACATCACTTACAATGGTCAATGGTCATTCATCATGGTACAGGTGTTCGACTTCTATGGAACTGTTATTGTCCCATAAATAAATACAAAAAATAACAAACAAAGTTAACAATACCCATCACACATCTAAAAAAAATTCCATCCAAAATAAATAATACACGTTTTTACTGAGATTCACAGCTATTCACAACGATGAATGGCGCAGAAATAAAAGAACTGAGATAGATTACAAATTAAAAAGTGGACATCGACATAGATTTTGGGAACCATTGCTGAACATGGCTATACACTTACACAATCCTATTTTCCTGTAAGAGTCTTACTTCACACATTTGCAAACAAGACTTTATTCGTGCAGTGTATTCCCTTCAAGTGATCCATTCAGATGGGTCTGTTGGGGAAGGAAACAGTAGGGGGACAGGAGGAGACAAGACCGATTCCCAGCCTGTTTTCCCCCACCTGGTTGTGGAAGCTGACATAGATGAAGTCTCTGTAGCCCAGGCCGGTGCTGTGCAGGACGGAGGAGAAGTGGCAGCCCAGGTGGTCTCCTCCTACTATGTCGTACTCTGCCGCCTGGCTCCTACAGCTGAACACACACACACACACACACACACACACACACACACACACACACACACACACACACACACACACACACACACACACACACACACACACACACACACACACACACACACACACACACACACACACAGTTTACCGTCTCGCAAAAAGGTACACAAGCGTCACATGATGACATCTCTCCCCATGCACTGAATACACAGGCAACAGCACACGCTATTAAAATGCTATGTAACATGTACATATCGCACACACCAATTTGTCTTCAGTTTTTTTTATTTGACTTATTATTATTATATTGAATCTGTGGAGCTGTGAACAATCAGAACATTTTTAGCAACAGCTTAACATGGATGTGACTAAATCAAATAGCCTGCCGCCCTTTTTATATTACATGGATCTAATAACAAATACTACTTTACCAGTCTCCACTGAGTTTGCACGGTCCTGTGAGCGGGTTGGAGTAAATGTACATGGGCCAGCCGTAGGCCGCTGCAGCAAACTGCATGCAGTGGGCTGCCTTCTCCAGCTCCACCTCCAAATCCACCTCCTGCAGGCGAGAGGGCAATACGCATGAGATATTACAAATAATGCCATATAAGCCTCAATTAATCCCAGTAATTAATAAAACAGCACTGTACAAAGGAGAAATTAAATAATGTGTGCAAATATTTTTGATGGATGTGTCCATGTTGTGTGTTAATAATGGAGCGATAATAAAAGTTAACTAAAGTTGTTGTCCCTTGCACAAGGATAAACATTAGTACTTACAATAGGAGAGGAGGGGCTGTGAACAAGAATGTCATCCGGGTCTCTGTGGTGCTCCATCTTGTCTTGCTCCTGGTGGAGGAGAGCCAGGCCAGCCGCAATGTCACTGGGCACCAGGTCTGTGTCCTGTTAACACACGCATGCACACGCACACACAAAAAGAAGAAAACAGGTTGAATATGAACTTTGATGTAATCAACAGATAAAGGTGCTATATGGAACAATGACACCGAGTGTTTAAAATGGGTACTGCAGTCCAAATTCACAATATTGGAGAGAGTTGTCTCCGCCCACCCCGTCCTCCCCAGACTCGAAGCTCACCAAGATTGACCCGTGTATTAGCACGGCTGTGGTCATGGAGCTTTTTCGCAAGAGGACGAGGCTTTTTAGGTCAGGTAGAATCTATTACAATCTCAGTTGATCCAGTTTGTTTGCTTGCTTCCATGGCTGCAGCACGCTGTGTTTGTGTGCCAATTTGTCTCTATCTGGCAACTCGGAGAATAGCAAACACACAGACCAAAACAAAAAATGTTCCGGCTCGGCATGGAAATTTCAAAGGAGAACATACTGGCTGTAGCATTGTTGTCCGAGAAGCCAGTATTTCGACTTAGCATCTTTCCTCAATCTCTAATGACCTCTCATGGTCATTTTATGATTTAGCTTTAGGGGGGGGTAGCAAAAAAATAAAGAGACTTAGAGGCAAAGACAAGATAGAGTAGATAGAGAAAGAGAAAAAGAGAGACACAGACACAGAGAGAGAGCGAGAGAGAGGGGGGGGGGGGGTTTCCTCACAGAGAAGAAGCCGCTGACTAGCTGGGCAACGCTGGAGAAGGCCACCCGGTGGCTCTCGTCCTGTGGCAGGCAGCAACACAGCAGGCGCAGCCGGCTCTCCCACACCTTGGTGGCCACCGAGCGCGCCGTGGACAGGAACTGGCTGCCCTCGCTGCTCTCCAGGTCCCGCACACCCAGCTGCTCCACGGCGGGCTGCCGGCGGCGGGTATCCCCCAGTGGGTCGAAAACAAACACCACGCCCAGCCCGGTGGAGAGAAGCAAGATCCAGCTGCCGACAAACAGGGAGAGACAGGTAGGATCAGAGTGTTCATCAGACTGCAGTACCACTAAAAAGATGCTAAATATTCATCATCGGGCAATAAAATTATCACAGGACCCTATACTTCTGAGGTGAGCTTGTGTGATTTCTTTTTTTTTGGCTGGCTGTGGAAATTTGGTTGTTTGGTGCTATTCTAGAAAAAAGTATAATACTATTTTGGGGAAAAGTTTCAGAAGCCATGTTCTGAATAAACCTACCTTGCTACCACTGCAGCAATGACAGCGCCCACTGTGGCTGGGTCACATCCTTGGCTGTCATCAGACACCCAGATAGCCCCAAGACACGCCCACACGATTTCTGGGAGATAAAGCAGAGCTCGCAGGTACACGAGCACCGGGATGGACCGCCTTGGACCAGGGTTGGTAATTGTACCTGGGTATAACACAAGCCTTTTTCTATAAACAGTCTGCTTTGTATCTGACAGCTACAGTTTAATGAGGAAAGGTATTTTGGATCTTGGAACACATTTTGGGTTGAGACATCCTTAGGTTTCTCACCTTGAGCACTGACGTAGACGATGGCACAGAGTGACAGAATGATCAAACCGAGTAAGACAAGCAGTACCACCAGGTAGCTGTGGAGAACTCCTCCACCATGACAATCAAAGCTGCCTTTGTGAAGAGTGTATAGGATCAGGGTTCCAATCCACCTGAGGGATAAAAACACAATAGATAAAACAAGATCGTGTGATTTCGAACGGTCTACTTGGAACATGTGATTCAAATGAATGACAATTCGTTTGAAAATGTCGGACGAGAATATGTATATCACGTACCAAAGTATTCGCACGAACAGCTCAAAAGCACAAGGGAGTACGAGGTCATCACTGGCTATCCCCCAACGCCGACCGAACGCCACCATTCCAGGCATTTTTAGACTATTGTACTTTTTACTATTTAGCGAAACAAACGTAGCCGGTGTCTAACCAGTCACCATGCATGTCAAACATCTACTCTAAAAGAACCAGTGTGCCACGCCTGTCACATTTTGGTTAAGTGCAGGTGTTAATAACACTTAACACTGGCTGAATAACCACTGATTTAAACGCAAGAAGCCGATGTCTGTCATCCCGCTAAAGTTTAAATGTCATCGGCGATCGCTATTTCTGCTGAACCCTACAACAATATGGCAAAAATCGGTATCTTGGCATACCTAGCCTTTCATGTTAGCGATTTAGCTAGCAACAGTACGATCTAATAATCCCTTAAATCTATTTATTAAGACTAAACGATCCGAAATAATAGCCTGTTGCGTATGGAATGACACTGTCCTTAGCGGTTGTACATCCTAGAATGGATTCGTGGCCATGGCTGTCTGTCTGGCGAGTAGCTTGACGTGTTGTGTTTTACCAGCGAATGCTTGGTTATTTTGGTTTGTTTTGCTAACCAGAGGTGTCCGGCTGTCCGTGTGTCAAAACAGACCCCTGTGAGAATAGTTCCGCTTCCTGTGATGTCATCACAACAGCGGTGTTGTGATGACATTTCTAGAAAAGGAGAACAACGTACAAATTCAAAACAGCGGTCATTCTCCCCGCTGATGTGTGATGTATACTAGAAAAACGCTACCTCGCTGAATATCGTAATTATAATTCGACAGATTTGACAGCTTTTCGCTCACATGGAAATAACTATTATATTCTATTTTTGTGATGGATAACACTATTCAATCAATATTCGAGATTCTTATATTCGTATGGAAAGGAGCGGTACAACTCTAGCGCACAGCTGATCGGTGTGTCATGGGTGTTTCCTCTCGGGTGCAGTTACATACAACACCACGGCATGGCGCTGAACCGCACCTTCAACATGTTATTACTGTAGTCTCAGTACGTTTCATTTTACGCTCCCATTGGTTATGCAGGAGCGTAAGTAAATGCGGAGCGCTTGTTTGACACCATATCTGACAAAATAATGTATAGATTTGGTGTTATTTATCTGGAGCGCCGTTGTTAACGCGTCTGTGCGGTCTCTGTCGAGTATTGGTATTGCCAAGTGTCTCGGTATTTCTATCATTGACACACGGAAGTGAGGATAGTGCGCGACAAGGTGTCCACCTGTTAATACCTGTTCATGTGAGGAGGAGCCGCATCTCCAGCTGCCTCTGATCTCAGACATACAACCAAATATGCCACCTAAAGACGCACTGCTCGGGACTCTCAAAGGTAAAAATGAGACATGTCTGCTTTGATCAAAATATGCTATGCACGCGTTATGTTGAAGATGACGTCGTTGTATTTTTCTAGTATGTATCCTGAATCTTCAGTCAGATGGAAACGTAGTGACGGACAGGAGCGCGCATCTCCCCTCCTGCTGCGAGCTCCTCGAGTTCATCTTGAGGAAAGGACTGCAGCGTCAGTACTCATAATAATAATAATAATATTGAGTCGTAATATATTCATTCAAGTATCGTCTGTATTATATATCGCAATTGATTGATTCTTCTTGATAAGCATATCATGATTCCTAGTTTTATTATGATATGATATAGATGATGATGATATGGTGATTCTTATTATTATTAATAATAATAATAATAATAATAATAGTAGTAGTTGTAGTACGTGCTTAGTTGCGTCCTTATTGCCTACTTTTGATACGTGTATGGTGTCACATAACTGTGTCTATTATTTTATTTTATTTTATTTAGAGCCAGTTCTCAGTCTGGTACACAGGGACTACTGGCACTGTTTTGAACTTCTCCCCCAGCAAGACACCTGTGGCAGGTACCACTCCACACACCTCCCTCCACTCCTCACACTTTGACACAACTGCATTAAAAAAACTGCCTCAATACGTTAGGCTCAATGAAGTCAGGCTGCTCTGACCTGGAAACATGCATCATCCTTTGTACAAGGTGACATTATTGACTGAACTGTTTACATTGATAAAAGCAAATATCGGTGTCAGGGTTTGATCAAGGCACTATTTTGTTTTAGGATTTTAACTGGACTGCACATCCGAATTTGGATAAATTCTTCTTGATATGAAGAAAATTGTTGCTATGACTGAGAGAGACATTTACCATTATTTCACTTTGGTAGAATATGAACGCAATGAGATCAGAAAGGAGATCATGACACCAATAAAAAAATAAAAGACGCTTTACAGCAAGAAAAAAATCATATAATAAAAACCTTCTAAAAATCGTCATGACTTCGATATCCACATGTTTAACCTAGGTCTAGTTTTCCACTATTGTCATAGTTTATTTACCCTTCACCTTCTTTGTGCTGGTGGTTGTGCCCTACAGCCACTCGGCCTTGTCGTTGGTGGTGGAGCAGGCCAGAGTGTGTAAGAAGCTGCTCAGTGCCCAGGGGCGAGGGCGCTTCCTGCTCCGTCTGGCTCTGAGCCGGAAAGTCCTGCAGCGCTTCATCGCACACCTGCTGCACACACCCAGACTCCTGGAGGTTCGCTTCTTAGTATTGTTATAATTTCATTCCTTCGTGGCAGCGCTTCTTAAATCTATAGGGAGATCGGATCGGAGCTTGGAGGTGGGCCGCGGCCGCCTGACAAACATGCACAGAAAAGTCTGTGTCACACGGACACACTGAAATTGTCTTTTGGGTCCTGAGATTAAAAAGTTTAATAAAACCTGCTCTATGGGACATGGCTTAATGTTGTGTGTGGTGATTATATTATTCAGTTTAAATTCAGTATTTATTCACCATACGTGTGTGTGTGTGTCTGTGTGTCTGTGTGTGTGTGTGTGTGTGTGTGTGTGTGTGTGTGTGTGTGTGTGTGTGTATCAAGGAGTAGCAGGCACAGGAATTAATTATTAGATGTTTCCTTCCCATACAGAATTGCAGTTTTCTGGACGAGAGTTGGCTCTTACCTGTAAGAAAACCTACCATAGTCGTGTTCTGTTTTACTGCTAAGCCACTGTAATTGTGTCTTATGGGAAATATCTTCACTGAATGCAGTGCTACTGTAAGGTAGCGTGTTATTTAGTGATTAGTGATTTTGTCATCCACAGGTGTGTGAGATATACGAGACAGTGCCCTGTCGGGAGTTGGGAATGGTGCTAAGGTTAGTGTTTACCTTTTAAGGTGAATGTACAATTACTCTTGTCTATTCATCCTAAAGGTTCATACCCATCCATTTCAAATGAGAATTCAATGGGTAGTGCATGTATACGCCCATTTTGTGAGTTTTTGTGATGTTGATTATGTAGTGTTTAGCCTGACGTTGCCTTTCTTCAAGGTACACACACAATCATTTACACACATGCTAATATATGTAAATAATGTATGTATGTATGTATGTAAGCATTTTTCACATTACACCAATTCCATTCTTCAACTTCATTGGTTGCACATTTTTTAAACAACCGGGCAGTAGTTCTGTAATACCCCTTTTCCCAGTAAACAGACCGTATATCAACATGTAATTATTCCACACATCTAAATATATTGGACGTAATGCATATAAACAGTGGCCCGACATTGATGTACAGGTGTTAATTTGTTCCCCTCTTCGTTTCCCCCTCTCCCAGGTACCTGAGTGGCCGTGTCTTTGTGTTAGCGCTGTTGCCGGGCAGCCAAGCTCAGGTAGACAGGTTTCTCAGTCCCGGTGACATCATCGATGAGATCAACGGAGTCTCCCTGCGCAACTCCAGGAACGGACAGGTAAGTTGGAGCCTTACATATCAGGCATACAGTGCACCGCCAGAGCAATTTCAAATTTCTAATAATTGTTCTTATGACATGTATGTAGGTAGAATTAAAGGCATAAAGTAAAATATGAAAACATAGCCGCAATAACCATGAAAAGCATGCGTATTGCCAGTGCCCAATGTTCAGTAAAGTGTGTGAATGTGAACACGGTCTTGATAGACTATCAATGAACCCATTGATTAGACCGATGCCGTAATGAAAACTACAGCTTGTCTAGATGTTTACCTTCTCAAAGGTAACTTCCCAGCAGTTAACCACCGAAACCCAGGTCATCTGTGTTCTAATTCTAATGTATTTCCCCCTGTGACCCCAGGCGGGCTTGGTTCTGTCACGGCTGAAGGGCCTGCCGCTGTCCGTGCGTGTGCTGCGCTGGCGGGACCGGGACGGGGCCTCGTACCGACCCCTCATCAAGCTCCTGCGGGAGCTGAGGACGGAGAACCCCACGCTGGATCTGGGCCTGGCGCCCGCTCCCTCGCCTCTCACCGGCCACAGCCACCAGCCACCCTCATCCTCCACGCTGTGTCTCAAAGACGGAAGGCAAGTTCGCTTCGAAGCAGAAGCTTTCGCTGGGTGGTGGTGCACACCTGTTCCAAAAGTAATAGGGTCAAAATGAGGGGCAGGATAGTCTAGGGGTTGGGGTCTTTGACTCCCAGCCTGAATTTCTTTGGGCTTGAACCCCAATGTCTGCAGTGTACCTGGTGGCATGTATCTGAAAAACATGCACCGTTAAGTCTCTTTGGATGAAAGCGTGTGCTAAATATTAAATAGAGCTACCTTCATGGACGGGGGATTTTGTGACGTGGTCTATGTACCGCCAGTTGTTTCACTGTTGTGTCTTGTATACATGACACTGAACAACCTCTCCCCTGCAGGACTGTGTATGTTCTGCAGTACTTGGGAATGGCGAATATTGGAATGGTAGATATTTATGTACTTTCATTACTATCATACCCATTACTATCGTTCAATGTGTGTGAGAGAGACAGACACTATCTTATACCATATCCTGTTTGTTTTTCAAGTGTGGAGGCAAGGAGGTTCTACAGCATGCAATTCCTCAAGTGTTACAGAGAAACCTGCCAAGCAAGGTTGTAGACCCCCCCCCCTTCCCTTCCCCGAGGGCCATTTCTCCTCAGATATTGGTGTTTGTCGTGTATTATACATTGTTTCGTGTGTTATTATACAAGCAAAACTAACGTAATTTGGCCCACAGGAAGTGTTCTTTGACTTGAAGGAAACACATTTGATTTGCACGGAAAAAAGCAGTAACACGGTAAGGTGTTAACCAGTCAAATTATATGATTATCATGACACCATATACAAATTATGTGTGCATAGTTAAACATTTTTCAAACACATTTTTATATTGTGGGAAGCTGGTCCTATTTGATTTTCAATTCCATACAGACAAATGTGCTGTAAATAAATTTGACATGAGCTTGTGTGTATTACATTGTATAACAGAAATAGAACAGATAGCAGATGAAAATGTATTCATTTAATACAAAATTAAATGCTACTGTCAACGCAAGGATGACCTTGATCTCTAACTTAATGGTATTTGGTTCTTGGGCATGTTATTTCTTTAGGAACTTTTCCGGCATCATTATCCAGAGATCTCATGCGTGGGAAGATTCGGTCAACCAGACTACACCATCTTCGCATTCTGTGTGGTGTAAGTATGAGAACGTTTCCAAGTTAATCTTGTATTTTTAAGAACAGCTGTTTTTCATTGAAAACTATGCAGGTTGAGTATTAATTGAATTTGATAGGAAATTTAATTACATAACTGGTTGCACCTCGTGAGAAATTCATGAAAACAGATTGACAAAAATTGAGGTGTCAGACCAACAGCGGTGACGTAATTCCCTTGGCTGATCCTGGCCTGCTGCCATTGGCTCCGTACTCTAAGCTTGTGATTGGCCGTGTTCACAGAGACTCCCCAGAAACACCTCTAGCGACGGGCTTCTGCTGTGTGGTACTGAGAACAAGCTCACCAACCGCGTGTGAGGAGCTAGTCTGCCAAATAGGTAAGTCCGCTAATGTGATAGACCGCTATGCTATGACTCACAATAACAATCAACATTGATCGCACCCCCCCAACCTTTGTTTCCACAGCTACTGGCTTCAAACATACAGAGTGGTTTGTATGACGAATCTCCTGAGCACAGTCCCTGTACCACCAGTGGTAGCAAGTATGAAGCTTGATGTTTAGAATAAAATCCTTTAAAACCAATGCAGTCTAGTACAGTCACTCATCAAATTAAAAACACTAGACTTCTACTCTTAAAGACCTTTAATAGAAAGACATGTGACACCACTTCATAAATAGTATTAAATGTAGCTGCCAAGATTTTTTATGTTGGAAAAATAACATGTAAAAAGCAGTCCAGAAAAATACAGGCGGTTCGTCATGCTCGTGGCTGTCATGTACAGTGAAACTGCATTAATAACCTGACGCTACAGAGAAGACCAGTTGTGTGAAACATGCTGGTATACAGTGGAGGAAGTAGACATGGATAAAAGGGACCACCCGCCATGGAAGATGTGGAGAAGTTTGCAATTTCATTTTATAGGTAATCTATACCTTATGGACAAGCCCCAACCTAGTTTGAGCTTTAGACTGAAAAAGCTCCACCAACAACCAGCCGAGGGGTATTGAATGTATGGTAAAAATGCACCCCAGCACGCGAACAGGAGCAAGTCCAAAATGAACACCCATCTCCCCGACTACATTGCTCTGAATTCCAGTTTGTGGAATGACGGATGCATTTTGTCTCATTTGAAAATAAAAAAATAAAAAAACCTTGAAAAGGAAAAATGTCCACAATATGGATAAGTACGATAAACAAAATCATTTGCGTGGCCTGCCGGGCTCCTCTAGGCCCTCTCGCCTCTTATCCTACGGGCCAGCTGGATGTCCTTGGGCATGATGGTGACACGCTTGGCGTGGATGGCACACAGGTTGGTGTCCTCAAACAGACCCACCAGGTACGCCTCGCTGGCCTCCTGCAGTGGAAAGGATCGACAATGAGACCATGAATGAAATGACATGTTGAAAACAACCATAAACAATATAATGTAATGGTTGCGTATCCCACCTGAAGAGCACCGATGGCCGCACTCTGGAAACGCAGGTCGGTTTTGAAGTCCTGGGCGATTTCTCTGACCAGGCGCTGGAAGGGCAGCTTGCGGATCAGCAACTCGGTGGACTTCTGGTAACGACGGATTTCTCTCAGAGCCACGGTTCCCGGCCTAAGCAAGCGAGTAAAATACAATATCAATCATAAAGACGTCATGACAATGCGATAGCGGGTAACCAAACATGTAAACACATTAAAAACCACGGGGCACTGCCATATGAAGTGATTACCTGTAACGATGGGGTTTCTTGACGCCCCCAGTGGACGGAGCGCTCTTTCTGGCCGCCTTGGTAGCGAGCTGCTTCCTTGGCGCCTTTCCTCCGGTGGACTTACGGGCGGTCTGCTTGGTACGGGCCATAGCTTACTAAACTAAATATAAACAAATCAAGACGCATCAACCACGTGATCCACCAAATGTCAGCCGCCGAGCACGAGAAACGTCAGACAATTGTGAAAGCAAAACAAACCCGCCGGCGCGACAGGGACATGCTAAGCTATTAGCTAACATTTGAACGCTCCCCTCCCCCACCAGGAGAGGAGGCACAGAGACGTCTGGTGGCTTCCAGCCCGCTCCACCAAACACACCCTTCCACCGATGTCACGACAACACAGTTGAAAATGCAGTTTCCCCGCCGACAAAATGCAGTTTCAACTCCCACTCAACCATTTAAAATGTTAAAAAACAAACAAAAAAACAAAAAAGTAAACAAAATCGCGGGTGTGTTTCCTAAACGCCAGCCGATCGGTTCGCCGATCTCCTTGGGGTGTAACGACGCCGTCGGGTGTAACGACAGCGCCATGTTAGATTGTAAAACGCTGTTCAGACCGACATAACCACACACACAACACTGACTGTAGTATACCACACGTTGCGGCAAAGGCGAACATACACCGGCAACTCCCAACTAGAATGGGCTAAATCTAGGGCATTTAACGCCCGACGACCCGTTGTAAACGTCTGTAGTTTGTGTTAAACCAGTAAACTGTGCTGTTGTCCGCGCTACGCCGTCCTATTGTCCTATTTATAGCTAAGCGACATATTAGCTAGCTAGCTAAACAAACAACACACACACACACTGCCCTCAGGGTTCCCAACATATATCTATAGAGGCTGTTCACGTTCCCGATGTACCCAAGTACCCAAGTACACAGAATTAACAAAAAAATACCTTTTGAGGATGAGTCGATAAGGTATATAAACCCCTTAAGATGTTGGGAGACAAGTCTCAGATACTTCGCTCGACGGTGTGTGTGGTGGGGGTTGGTAACGCGTATTAATACTACAGCGTGACGTCACATGGGTCGACAGGGACACTGTGATTGGTCATGCTTTCATTTGTTGTCACATAGTTTAGTTTCGTATTACATATATATATTTATATATATATATATATATATATATATATATATATATATATATATATATATAGGCTATTATATTTATATATATCATATATGTGGGTATATATATTTATGTATATGTATACATATATACATATAATATATATATATATATTTGTTTGTTAGTATTATTTCATTATATATATATATATATATATATATTATGTTTTTTGTTATTTTGAATTGTATTTAATTTAATTTAGCTATATAGCTAAAGCCAGACTACTGATTCACACTCCAGTCCAGTTGGTGGCAGGTAATGCACCATAAAACTGGTC
>OOFB01015697.1:6198-21288 GCA_900323305.1 Trachyrincus murrayi | reverse complement strand
TGATTCTATTGTTGTTGCTCTACAGCAGCAGAGAAGATGCATTTAGCTAAATCTCTTACCGCAGTCTTCCCTTCGCTGAGGGTGACGGTGTCCAGAGAGGGTGAAGGATTCGTAAGTATTTATAAAAGGTGCCATGTGTATATTTTTCTCGTTTAATTGTCAAAGAGCTGTGATGGAGATATGATACTAGCTGAGAGGAAATGATCTACTATTGTATATATCCTCTATTGAGTCATATTTAAATGTAGTTATGTACTAATTATATACAATTATTATATATACAATTATTATATATACAATTGCTTTGTTCTTTGAAGGAACATTCTATGATCACTGTACCACATAAAGGGTTCATAGAAACGAGACTACGTAATATCCAAAGTAACCTGGAAGAGGGCCAGCGGCGTTACCAACGTAAGAGCATGTTGCCAGCGCAGGACGCAGGATCAGAATCTCAAGACGTAGACGAAGACCTAAAGCGAATGGCTAACGATCATTAGAAGGATGAAGCCATCACAAGAGAACATGCCATCCATCAAGATGGCAATGGAAAGAACTTTCAATTATCGTAGGAATTGGATAAGCACCAAGTCACCTACTATTGCAGTCATGCTCCAGCGCTACTCTCGTTTCATAGACGTTCCAAGCCTGGTAAGATTGTCCCTTAATTCACTGAGTGGGGCCCATTTCTTACCTGCCAATAACATTGACTGTCATTTTTGTAAATAATCATTTATTTCCCTGCAAACTTGAACCCCTTAGCTCCAGCTAGTTAATCACAAAAAGTCAATGGGTATGGAGTGCATGGAGTGTCCCCCGTACAGCAGCCTATCAGACGATAAAAGTTCTTTGACCTAAAATCAATCACTATCAGCGTTTGATCGCTTATTAGTGGGACACTGGCCGAACTGGTGGGGGAAGGAGTGAGCCGGAGCCAATAAGTCCTGTAGAGATGCACATCGCCAGCATCATTGGCGAGTGCGTTCCCTTTCTGTTTACGTGATTTAATTAATTGTCGGATGGTGATTGCAGTCTACCACTCCTATGATGTCTGGAAATGTTGGATTGGAAGGCCCTCTTTATATCGGTCTGTTGTGCAGCGGTGTATGGAAACAAATGCTTGAAGTGGAAAAAAATAAGTGCCAGTACTCGAGCACTGACTGTGTGCATAAAGTGATGATACCGTCAAGGACTGCAGGCATTGAACAGCTTAGCGAGGGCTGGGAAACTCCTGCTATATCTCCTAACTCTCTAACACACTAACACTCCTTTCTGTTATGCAGCCCCACATCCTCTAACAATGCAAGATCGGCCATTTGCCGTGCACACAGCTGCCGTCATTTGCTACAATTTCATGACATGACTTAAATTAGTTATACGCAGCATAGTCTAATTAATCAGATTAATTGGCATTGATCAATCATACTTGGTACAGTTATTGCATACTTTAGGCTTGGCCTACATCAATTGCACAATGCATTAAAAAAAAAAAATGAGCACAGGGTTAGATAGAGTTAGGTAGAATTTTATTCGTAACTGTATGGAATTAAAAGCATTTACTGGTCATGTCATTTCTATCTGGTCAATTTCCTATTCACTCTACCGCTTGCTGTGCGTACACAATGGTCAGAGCTGTGCGTACATTTACTCCCGATGTACACACATTTGTCACATTGTAGACCTCTTGACTTCCACACGTGCTTTAAGGGAGACCAGATCTATATTAAGTGTTGTCCCACTCATTGATGTGTAAGAATTGAGCACAGTTTGTTGTTATTTGTTGCTATTCATCCTTTCTAAGAGTGTTGAGAGGAGAGGAGAGGAGAGGAGAGGACAGGTGGGGAGGGGAGAGGAGAGGAGAGGAGGGGAGGGGCTGTGTCATTGAACTGAAGCTGAAGTAGCAGGTAAGAGCAGCCAAACATGGCCACCACCACCCTCCTAAATCACTGTGGTCAGATTGTTAAAAAAAATAGAGGAGGGGCAGAGAAGACGAGAAAAAAAAGAGGCGACGGGGGGATAATGGCCTGTGGGAACGGTGGAGTCTTGTTATCTGTGTGCCCAGGGGGTTTTGATTTTGAGAATATATGTGGAGCAGAGAGGAGGCAGGGTCAGGCAACACAGTAAGGCCACTGCGGCTGAGAACACGGTAAACATAAACCTGATAAACATGAATATGTTTATCGGGTTGTGTTTTGTACTTGCATGCTGCAATTTCGTATTGTAGATTTACTAAAAAATACTATCTGTCTGTCTCTCTATCTGAACTACAGGGCAATCCAGTGGTAACCTTCACTATTAAGTGCATGGAAGCAGCTAATCTCATTTGCTTAAACCTACAATCTGTAATCAGTGCACAGGTAGAGCTTTCAGCTCTGACGCTTCTTGTTTTTGGTCATGCAGTTTTCTTCCAGATTATCACGGCTATTATCACGGTTATTATCACGGTTAGAGTTAGGGTGAGGGTTAGGGTTACGGTTATTATCATGTTATTATCATGGTTATTATCACGGTGTCTGTGGTTTCATAATTGGCTGTTAGATAACCATGATAATAACCGTGATAATAACCAGGATAATGGTTATTATCAATACATAGGGTCAATACGTATGACCCAATTGCTATGGTAACTTGGCAACAGCAAGTCAATAAACACAGTACACACAACACATGGACTAATAATTAAAAAGGAAAACACATTTTAGTTTTTCATTGTTTTCATAACCCCAATGTACTGTTAAAGGAATACACTAAAACCCAAAGCAAGACTTAAGGCTTAAGACGTAAACAGCTTGCACCTTGCGTTTAGTATATCGCTATTCACAACAACCTTGTTCCTTTTCTCAAAATGTCAGGAAAATTGATGGAGGCAATTAGTCCTGCTACAGTCAATAGTCTAGAGGTTAGCAACACCGGGTAGCATGTCTGGTTCCTGCAGTGGGTAATGGGTAAACAATTAACAAGTAACTACACCCGAGTCTTATTAGGATATATGGGTGTCATTAATCCATTTTTTGTACAAGTCAAACGGAAACTCCCTGAGATTGACATGCTTCATTAAATAAAACACATCAACACAGGTGCTAAAGTCACACACCTGTCTTTCCATACAAACTTTGCATGACTAACACCCAAACAGTTTTGCAGGTTCAGTCTGGGTTCAGACAGATTTGGATTCAAAAATGAGATATGACTGAGCACTGTTGCACAGGGGGGGGGAGTCACGCAAAGCAGTTTGCCCTTCATTTGGATGAGGTTTCGTAACAGCGTTGTGGAGATGTGCCCCTCCATTTGAATACCAACGCACACTCAGCCTTTGTTATTGTGTTTCGCACTTGCAGACAAACCTTGCAAGTGCGCTGAATACGAATAGGCTGAAACATCAGGTGTTTATCTGCACGGATATGGCTCTCGTTATCTGTCTCAGGATTGGGCAGACAAGTCCGCCAGCAACGGCGACCGCGTTGGGGGCCAAACAAACTAAAAATAAATCTGGAGTTTGCTACTCGATGCAATTCACAGAATGTGTGTGTTGCATACAAAACAACCAAAATAATTCAAGGAAGAGTTCAATCATACGAAGTGAATAAGGCACAGGAATATAACGTGATGGTTGTTAAAATACCCTTTCAACGCATCATACGATGGTGGGTTTTAAATTGACTCATTTATTTTTCTGATCGTTCTTCTACACCAAACCCTAATCTCAGCGTGGCCGACACACAGAACCCCAGGGGCCCCTTGCTTCTGCTGGATCCCGAGAGGGAGAGTGAGCGAGGGCCCTGGAGCCCCTGCTATCTCCCTGGCAGAGCGCACGGGGCCTCTGGGTGCGTAATCTGGAGATATTCATGGAGATTTACAGTGGCTGGGACGCCTGAAGATGGATGCGGCCGGGGCTCCCGCCGGACAGTCGACAGGGCAGGAGGCATTCGCTCACAAATTCAATTAACTCGCGCCGAGCCACGCTCGATTGGTCAGCAGTCTGCCCAATCGCTATCAGTCTCTGTCAGGCCGTCTGTCGGAGGCATGGGAGCAGTGTGCCATGGGAGATGGGCTGCTCTAAATAGGAATGGTAAATAATTCCTTTAACATCTAATTTTACATTCAACCGCCATGATCTATTCACTGTTTACTTTGGGTGGACCTGCGGATGGCTCGGCACAAAGGCTCGGTGAAAGATTTACGATTGGACGCAGTAAATAATTTTTGCAGCCTGTATGTGAGAAAAAAATCTGCGTGTGTTTGTGTACGCTTGAAATATAGCTGATAGCCGTGCCCTCATGTCACGCACGTTTCCCTGTTCCTTACATTACCACTCGTACTCATACCGTGTGTTATTTATGATGTGATGATGGTAGTATAGGTAGGTTAATCTCCGTGCACTAAAGGAAGAAATAAACGGCCATTTAAAAAGGCATATGTTTATACGAAGCCTTCCGGGAAACCTCAACCACACTGCATGAGCTGCGGCAGATTGTAACCTCCACAGCGATTGGGACATGGATCAGTAGCAGAACTTGTGCTACATATTGTTTAACACAATATTAGAGGTGTTACCAGGCATAGACGGTAAAAAATATGGAAGTATCATCCGTGACGTCACCCATTAGTCGGCCCACGACCGTTTTGAGGGTGTAGATTTGTCTTCTACAGGTTTCTGCAACCAGCAGCGGAAACTATCCATATTTGGCACATTGAGGGCGGGAATTGAACGACCGCCCCGCAGTAGTCTGTGGCCAAAACTCATTAATATTCGATCCTTAATGACTTTTTCATGCAATAAAACTGTCAAAGAGGACCTTGCAAAATACATAATATGGAGATGAACTGGCCACTGATATCCGCCCTAACAGGCGGTCATGGCTGCTGCTTGGGCGTTACGCTATGTAACACCGACCAAGTACAAGTCACACCTCGTTGTACTTCCAAAAAATCTAACGAGAAGATGTTTGCGTGTTTCGGCACATTGACGTCGACGTCCGCTCCATTCACAAACCGGCCCATTCAGCCAGGATGGCGGTGAATGAAGGAATCGGTCCCACTTGACACACACGCTTGGTTGTAAATATTGTGTGTGTCAGCCCAGGGCCATTTGACACTTAACATTTTAAAATTAAACCGGCTGCTTGGGATGCTGTGGAGAGGCGCTCTGTGCTACGGGGAGCTCCTCTTGTGTTGTGTTGTGTTGGAGGAGGCGTGGCTTACGACAGGCCCCCAGGCAAGAGATTAGAGATGGAACGGATAGAGCTTAGCGCTACCTGATAACATCCCACCACATTATATCCTGAGCTAAGTGAATTAAGTGGTTTGTCTGGTGTTCTTTTTGTCTCGCTACCTGGACTGATGCTGTGGTCATTAGTCCCGGGGAGGACTTGTGATGATCGGTCCAAGTGACCTTTTGTTTTTCGTTTTTTTCCTTCAGGCGTCCTTGATCTACTTTACCACTGAGGAGGTGCACATTACGTCCCTGATGTGAAACTACTCCTTAGGTCAGGTTGCAACTTGTAGTTTGTCGGCCCTAGGTGTTATTATGCAATGGACATCTACTTCTCTAAAAAAGAAAGGTACATTTACTGGTCCAACTGGACAAAGAAAGTGGAGAAATTGGAGGAGTAGAAATCTCATCTAGAATGTTCTCGCCTGGAATCCAACATTCACTGGTCTAACCTTATCTTTCTGAAAAAATGAATATATATATATACACACATATGCATCACAGGGTGACGCATATGATCAACACTGAAGTAGAAAGATAAGTGAAAACCGTGTTGAACATGAGCCTGACTCAGCGCGAGGGAGTGAGAATGTACAGTATGTATGTAGAGACATGTACTGCAGTCTGGACGTGCATAGATAGACCTCAGAGGGGGCTTAAGCACCTTCCGTTTGTCCTCCTACAGAGAATGTGCCCTTTTTCTGGCGTTTTTAATAAGAAAATAATAAAAAATAGATACATTTCTGGCACAGCCTGCCCTGCCAAACAGATATATTGATTGAATCAAAATATCAGGTCGGGAGATTGGTGCTCACGGGAGATGCCCTCTCTACCCTCCCTGCGTCCTGGTTTCCTGCCGTATCGGCGAGGAATGTTTGGGCATCGAGCCCCGCCTTCAAAACAACTCTGAAGTTTCAACTCGGGAGCTCTGAAACGATACCCGAATTTTTGACCTGTAATTCCGGGTTGGACAACCGTTCAATTCAGTTGTTTTGAACTATTTCTACGGTGAAACAACGCACATGCGTGTGAAATTGCACGCATGCATAGGCACTTGACAGTCAGCGTGAGTCACTTTGAGGCAGACATCTGGCATGTGGCCAAACAAAGTATAAATATATACTGCTCACTTTCGTTTTATATTGATATTGATGCGCTTTAGGAATTCTTGACACTATTTGGCAAGTAAACCCTAACCCTAACCCTATCTATGCTTGAATTATTTAGCAGCTCGAAATGTGCGAACTAGCTATCATTAGCGTTGATACCTTTTGCTAGTGATGTGGGAATCAGTGGAATATGGTCGAGCTCTTCTGTCACATCCTCTGAACTTAAAACAACGGTCCCAAAGTTTGCATGTATCATCAATTATGTGGCATGTGTTTGAACCAACCTCAGTCATGGGTTTGTTTTAAATACATACAATTTAATATCCCTTTAACAGTGTCGCAACAGTAGTCATTCCAGGCATATATTTATCTAACATCCTCTGCACGCTCCTGTACTGTACTGGGTGGTCTAGTGGGTAAGGAACAGTGCTTTCAGACGGAGCACCGCAGAGTCATGGGTTCGATCCCCGGGTCTGCCACCATTGTACCCCTGAGCAAGGTACTTAACCCTGAGTTACTCCAGGGGAATGTTCCTGAAATAGTTAAGTACTTGTAAGTCGCTTTGGTTAAAAGCATCTGCTAAATGCCCTAAATGAAAAATGTAAATGTACTGCAGCGTGCGTATGCACTGCATGCATTTACTTTATGTTCTCTCCTCTCTGCCATTATGTTGGGCCAGCTCACCCCCCTCCCCAGCACCCGCCAGAGGTGTGAGTAATGACACCGCCAATGGGACCGGGTGGTTACAAGGCTGACAGACAGGAGGGGATGCAATGAAATCACACTAATGTCAACAGTGATCGATCACCCGTTCTTATGGCTCAGGCCATAGCTCTGTCACACACACACACACACACACACGACCCCTGCACCCTAACCACCCCCGGAAACCATGATCCATGTATGTGACCTTCTCCTTACGGCTACCACCGAAACAATCTGATGGTATCCGTTTTGTCTGATGACGGAAACGACTTTTGATCGTACTTCACAGGAGGCCATGTTTCTACATCTTTGTCTTATTCATTTATTCCTCTCTTTTTTTTCTCCTTTCCATTCATCCTTTCCCACCACCACAGCCCCTCCCTGGTCTGTCCAATTCTGTCTGTGCCATTGGCTTCTTCCTACCTGCCCATTTTTTGCTCTCTGGCTCTCTGCCTCCCACACTCATCCCCAGCCGGGGCCAGAGTGATGATGGATGGGCCTTGGGGCGCAGCCCCCGCAGCCCCCGCACCCCCCACACCCGTGCCGCTGTGTTACCTAATCACAGCACCGGACTCGGCGTGACGCTCCATTAGGAACCCGCCCGCCACTCGCCGGAACGGGTTAGGGAAATGCCGCTGGTGGAGGCAAGGTCACCAGTTCAGATTCCCATGGGGAGGGGATGGAGTGGTGGGTGGGTGATTTGGGGGGGATGAGGGGGGGGGTATGGTGGGACATGGTCCTGGCTGCAGATAATGGATAGTGTAGTGACCAGGGTTGGTTGACTGAGGGAAATCCGTAAGTTACTTCTAATTATGTTATTAAGGGTTATCAAGGTGTGCATTAAGCATCAATGCAATGTTGTTCCATCAAATCCATTGCACCATTGCAAACGTGATTTTCCTTCTATTCCTGCATGGCGATTTAATGGGTGGGTTAGGGTTAGAGTCTATTTACCCTCCTGGCTACGTAGCCAAGCGAGTGAACAATTGGACTCAGACCACACCCCTACAATCCTGAGTCTTACCAAGACTGAGTTTATTAACTGACCGAGATGTGTATATTAATATACATTTTGACATTTTCTTGACAAGACATTTGGTAGGTGTGTAGTGGACCGTTTTCAAGTTTTTAGATCCTGTTGTCCATCACTTTAAATAAAAACCAAAACACCAGCATCTAGCAGAACCATGGCCCATTCGCATGCATTAGTACACCCCATGCAAGGAGGGCAAGGTGTTCACAATCATGTAGCATCGAAGGGTTCGCGATGCCCATCTGTGGTTAAGCTATAGTGGATTCTTTCGGTTTTCCACTGGTTACCTTCTGCTCGCGGTGAGCGAACTTGCCGTGAATGTTAATGAGGGTGGAAGTACTCGTGTGACTCCACCAAGGGGCTGCATCCTGCCTTGACATTGGGAGGATGTACCAGGTAGCTATAGGCACAGATGCTGCACACAAGTTGCTTTGGGTGGAGCAAATTGGATTTCTTGTTGGCGCCGTGACTGATGAGTTAATTAACGTTGAAGAGAGCTCGGAGAGAGCCGAGCCAGACAGTGCTGTTTATTTGTATCTGTATTGACTATATCTCCTCCCACTTCACTGGCCTGAGTAATCGCTGTCCTTCTGTGGCGGGAAGTGACTGAGTAAAAGGAGTAGAAACTCTGGTTGGGTTCTTCTCAAAAACCGAGGGGGGACTCAAACTCAGACTTTAGTGAAAGCTTCGTACGAAAGGCTTGCAGTGTGGTGCAGCTTGGAAGGAAGAAAAAAAATAAAACAGAGTGAACCGGAACGAGACAAAAGTGAAAGTCTTACAAGGATTAAATAAGCGCTCCAATATTGTAGAATGATGTTTGTCATTTTTCCCCCTCCCCCGACTGCGATAAATGAACGACCAATGCGTTTTTTCCTGTCATGAAAGGAAATGCCAAGCAATTAGTGGAAAGAAAAAAATAAACATACACCGTATGTTTTGATTTGACACAGTATGTCACAATAATAATAGCCATTAGCTGCCGTAATTAACAGGCTAACAGAAGCTGCTTGGTAATAGGACTCCTGCAACAGGTGCAGGCTGCGGGGGAGCAGGTAGGTCGAAGCGTTGACAGGGATTTGGATTTTCCCTCCATCTTTATTGTTTATCGTCGCCGAGTGCGCTGGCCAACGCGCGGGGAACACGGTGATCTCATAGCAGGGGACGATTACACTGTGTTCAACTGAGGCCACATTTGCATGCGCAAGTGCACCTGACACGCTGTCCCGAGAAGAGGCTGTTCCCCCGGAGAACGATTCAAATGCATTTGGGAACAGGTGTACAGGTGTGTGAGCGTTGATCGTGATCATGCTGTTAATTTCTTCCTCTATACTGGTTCTATTTTGTAGTGTGTGTGTGTGTGTGTCCCTTTTTCAATCAACACTAATACTTTTTTTGCATTCATTGTTTTGTTGTTTCTATCCCCACCTTATCGTGTGTGTGTGTGTGTGTGTGTGTGTGTGTGTGTGTGTGTGTGTGTGTGTGTGTGCATTCATATAATCCTTATAATATTTGCCTGTACACAAACAAGCATTCACACAAACATTTACACTTCCACACAAACTAATCTGAAATACAAATAGCTAGCGAGGCCAAACTAAATCAAATTACTTCAGCACAAACTCGGCTAATACTGTATCTCCATAAAACACACGCGTCCGACTAGAAACGTCTTTAACATTAACCTGGGATAGGATTGATGGTGATTTATTTTCCCGTCCGACCAAAGGACCTCCAAATGACCTTTCTATTAATTCCACCTCGTCGGTAACCATGCATACGGTTCTTTTACCGTCGGAGAGGTGAAAGAGACACGGTCCACTTGTAGAACATGGGGGACAGTCAGTTTTATGGGCCATCTCCATCGCTCCCAATTTAATAAAAAACGCTGAAAAGCGATTCATGCTCCTTTTCAACAGGGCACGTAAATTATTTTATAAAAGCCAGAGATGCCCAGTTAGGATCCACATATTTATTATTTAGACCGTTTGTTCTCTTTGTTTGTTTCATTTATTTGTTCATTTTGTGTTCCCTGAATTCATTTCAGGTTTTTCTTTTGCAGTTGTTTTATACAGACGACACACGAATATACGATAACAAAAAAGGGGCTTTGAAGAGAATGGAAAATAGGCTTGACAGATGGACAGGCACAGGCGGGTAACACACACGTGCGTTTTGGTTGTTCCTGCGCCCAATGTGTAGAACCCAGACGTAGAACCCAAAGACCTTCACTACCTAGACTTTGTTGAATGTATACACTCAAGCTGCTGTGCACTTCAGTGGTATTGGTAGACATAAATGGATGAATCCTCAGTGCATCGTGCTGTGCTGTGGTTCTCACAGGCTTCAGAGTGGCTTCAGTCTGGCCAAGTAGAGTATTTTATTTAGGTTTGTGAGTAGCTGCAGTTGTTGCTGCTCTCTCATACTGTAATGCCTTTCATTTTAACCGTGAACAACACATACAGAAAAAGAAATGAAGAGCTAAAGAAGGAACTATTGAAATGAAAGACATAAAAAAAGCTATATATTCCATTTGAACAGTTACAGCTGTGTGTTCTGCGATAGAGTTGCTGTGTGCTCTCATTAGAGTAGCTGTGCATCTATATCCAATTTTATGCAACATGCTATGTGTAGGCTGCTTCAAGGAAAAGGTCTACAAAGAAAATCTATGTTGTATGATATGCATGCGTTTCTTTATATGCTTTAACAAATAGAGGGTCAGTGTTTCTGTGTCGTGGCGAGAGGAAATTGAATCAGCTACAATAATTTAATTTCCTTGGAGTTCTTGGAGGTTGGCAGAGGAAGACATAGTATCGATAGTATCTGGGTGTCGTGCAATCTGTGTGCCCTATTCCACAACGCGATGAAGTCAACAAATTACACTCGCAGTCAGGAAGTGTCCCTCTTGAAACATCCCCCTGGTCGTGGAATTGACTCGAAGTCTAGGGACATTGGACGACTATAAATGTTGTTGGATTAGTTTTTTTTTCTTCCAGTGCATTTAGACTGTTTGGCTGTATTTTCTGTAGTCCTCCAGAATGAATGACAGACTTCATTCTTTGTACGAAACCATGGCGTGCGATATATATCAAGCTAATATATCAAAACAACCTACATCATATTATGGTGTGAGTAATGACATTTCATTCGAAGCTCCGATGCAAACGCGAAAGTGACAAATGACGCTGTGATCATATTGAAGAAAGGTGGGGACGCGCATTCACGACTTTAGGAACGCAGCTTTCTATAATACTAATATGAACTTTTTTGTTTTGTTTTTGACAGAGCGAGAGCGAGAGAGAGAGAGAGAGATTAAAATAGAGAGCGCGAGATGATGTTTCACTTACCCACAGTGCAGTTGGTGGTGAAGCGGGGCTCGATAGTGGCCGTGGCGTCCAGGCTCACCGGCCGGTCGTAGCTGGTGGAGATCCGGAAGGGTGAGCCGCCACGGGTCCCCAGGGTGAGGTGCACCACCGCCCAGCTGCCCAGGAGAGAAAGCAGGAGCACGGTCAATCCCAGCAATAGACACCTCGGCTGGCAGCAGGAGGAGGAAGAGGAGGCCCCCTCTCCACCACCACCACCACCACCACCACCACTGTAGGGGGTCTGGGCGGAGGGCAGGGGCCCTTCCTGTGTGGAGTCCTCCTCCGAGGAGCGTGTCGGGGTTTCCTCCTCCGAGGGTTTGGGGGGCTCCCCTTCGTCTCTTGTCTGGGGGTGCATGGTGTGGCGCTTGTCTTTCCCTGAACCCCACCCTCTGGGGTCTGGGGGTCTCTGCAGAGTGTTAGGGCGGGGTCGCTGGCCAGTTGCGTGGCCCCGGACAAACTACTACAAAAAAACCTCAACGAGAGCCAACAGCTGTCACGGAGGACCACCTAAGCCTGGTATAGAAAGGCTTTAAATATAGCATGCGGGTGTTGATCGCCTGTTGCACCACGAGTCAGAGAGAGAGAGAGAGACACAGAGAGGTGGAGGATAACTGGCGTGTTTTCAAGCTGCTTCCAGCCAGGGTGTATATAGTCGGTGTGGTTCAGTTGCTGTCCAACAGCGACTGCCTTCCCATTTCCCAGACCGCTGCCTTTGGGTAGTCCGACCATGTCCCTAATTTTATTAGGCAAATTGTGTTGATTTCTCTTTGGCTGCAGGCCTCCCCTCTCTCTGCCTCTCTCTTATCTCTCTCTCTCTCTCTCTCTCTCTCACACACACACACACACACACACACACACACTCTCAAATTTTCTCCCTCACTCTCCTTTTGCTCAACTTTCCATTCCATCGAAGTATGCACACTAGTCTACTACTACTATGTGTAATGTGCCTATTTTGCTATGAAATAGTAGGCCTATATTTATGCATTCAACAGAGTAGCAACAACAGACAGCAGCAATGTCAATTATAGACCGCACACAGTCCATATGAAATATAGACTATATGTAATTGTTATGTAAATGCATTAAAGGATTGTGTCTATTGCAGTTCACTACCAAATTGAAGTGTAGTATTGGATGTACAATAATACTGTGTGTAGTCCCGCACTCTTGTTTTCAGATAAGCTTCTTATAGAAAGCAACTTTCTGAGAGATTCTGTTGAGTGTATTTAAATGGGAAATGGTGTGTGATTCCCTGCCAAATACTGATCCATTGATCCAGCCACCCATCCATCCGTCTGTCCACATTGTGTTGTGTTCATAAAGTTTGGATGGCAATAGCTTCTGTGCTTCATACATTCAATGTCAAATCATTGTCAACACATCACTATTTAGACGCCCGTTTAGAGAGTCCAGTTGTGTGTCGGGCTGATATTATGAAACCTCTTCAGATGTTGAAGCTGCGGCGTTCAGTATTGTTTGCCATTCTGTATGATGCCAAGTACTGCACGCGCACACACACACACACACACACACACACACACACACACACACACACACACACACACACACACACACACACACACACACACAAAGAAGTCCCCATAGAGTACTCTGTACACTAACATTGTTGCCATGGACACACTGTATGAACTATTTACTTTTTTTTCATACAGGCTGTATGCAGGCTGGTATCGCGGGTTTTTGTACATGCGAAAAAACCCACGATACCGATCAATACATGCGATTCAACAGGGGAACAGACCCCCCCCTATAGCACGTTCAACATGAACCCAAGAGGGAGTTCAAAGCAAGTTCACAGTCTACCCCTCACGGAAGGTAAATGGACCGCATTCATGCGCTGCCTTTTCTAACCTACAGTATGTGGCCCCTTATAGCACCTATAACACAATAAATCCTCATTCATGCACACATTCACACAGCGACAGGTAACCACCAGGAGCCTGAGTCGACGGGAGCTACCTCAACACCGAAGCCAGCCGGAGACGAGGATCAAACCGGCAACCCTTTCCCGCGCGCGCTACCTAATGAGACACTTAAAACTAAAACGGCACGGAGAGCTATTTTAAAGATGAGGTTTTCGCATGCAGATATGCAGCGTTTGGAGAGACGACACCGAAACGTTTGAAATGAGAACAAGGAAAAGTGTGATTCTACAAGAGAGGGCGTATGAGAGCAGCTTTTAAGCATTGTTTCAGAATAGCTCTTGCACGACTTTGAAACGCAACATAAAAGGTCGGAACTGAAATAACCACACCTCACGATCGTGCATCGGATTTACCTTGTGTCTCTCCATACATTACCCACCCCCAACCCCCCCCCCCCTCCTGCTCTGCCCCCCCCCCCCCCCCCCCCCCAGCCATGTGCCCAGGGCGTGGGAGGAAGGTGTTGAAGCAGATGGGAAGTGATACGTACTGCAGCTAGATGGGGTGGGGGGGTGGAGCTGTGGGAAGCGCTCCCTGCCATATCCCATAATAGAAAGGAAATGAAGACCCAGATAAGGGCCTGCCACGCTGTTTTCTCGATAACCTTGAAAGTATTTCGCCAGGCTCGGTGGTGAGCGCCGAACGCGCTGCAGAAAAACACAGCTGGCGGCCGCCGCGTCTGTGGGGCCCTTTGAGAAAAGGCGCTTTAGTGTAACCAGTGATCCTGCGCTGGCCTGTACTGTAATTCCATAGCATTACCTCCCGTATGTGGCTGCGATGAAGGAGGGTGACAAACTGCACATGTCTGTGTCGGCCTCGCCTCTCTGGGCGAGGGGGAAATCGGAAAATGTGTCCAGATAATCTGCTCATGAATGTCAGCCGGTCCGTCCGTCCATCCATCTATGGATCCTCGGACCTCTAATTGAATAGCCTCGTTCACCAGGGAACTTGTACTTTTAAGTGCTAACTGCTGACCGAAGCAAAGTGGACTATTAGAATGCCTTCGCGGGTGGCTGCTGAGTGACTTTTCTAATGTTGCCTCATGTTTATTAAAGGCAGACTCGGGGCTGCAGCCTACGGAGCCACAGGGGCCGCATCACTGAAACATCACAACCTAATGAACAGTGTACCATGCAGTGGCCCATATGTGTGTGTGTGTGTGCATGTGTATGCGTGTGTGTGTGTATGCATGTGTGTATGCCTGTGTGTGTGGGTGCATCTGTGTGTGTGTGTGTGTGTGTGTGTGTGTGTGCGGGCGTGTGTGTGCGGGCGCGTGCACGAGTCTGGCCCTTTGTCTTGGTTAGTGCCTGTGAGCATGTGTGAGCATGTAGCAGGTGAGCGATTCCTAACCACATCAAGGCTTATTTGTTTTCTGAGATCTGGTTTGCATTAGCCGAGGGTGTCATCCATCAAGCTGAGGAACCGCTACCTCCCGCTGTCTTATCAGAGCGCAGCCATTTGTTATGGACTGATGAGAGATCTCATTGATTCAGTCCAGAATAACAGAGAACAGAGCAGCCGGATAGACAAACAGGCAGGCCGGTGTGTGTGCGCGTGTGTGTGGGTATGCTGTGTGTGTGTGTGTGTGTGTATGCGCATATTTAATCAAAGCACGCTATGTGTATATGTACATTATTATTTTTTGATAAGGTTATAGTACACTGTTTAAGTGGGATGTAATTACAGATGGCAGATGTCGATGACCTATAGACATTCTCTGACA
>OOFB01015674.1:16205-37434 GCA_900323305.1 Trachyrincus murrayi | reverse complement strand
GATAGAGAGAGAGCGAGAGATGGAGGGAGGGATAGAGAGAGAGAGAGAGATGGAGGGAGGGATAGAGAGAGAGAGAGAGATAGGGAGGGATAGAGAGAGAGAGAGAGAGAGAGAGAGAGAGAGAGAGAGAGAGAGAGAGAGAGAGATGCAAATAGAGACTGACTATATGAAATATCTCTCTCCGGGGGGGCAAAGGCATCTTAGCAGTTAGCACCCCCCAAACTAATTTGAATCTGCTTACAGCGATAACGCTCAACCCAGAGGTTTCACATTTCCATACAAATATACTTTGTATCGTACCATATGCCATATACTACATGCAGTATATCTATTTTTGTCCGATTGATCGACAACAAACATTTTTATTAGTGTGTCTAACAACGCTATGTTTCTTCCTATGATTTAAATCGATTTTCGATGAGTTATTATGTACAGTTGGGATATAGGAACATGCCTTCTCACTACATATGGGAGAGTTTACATGATACGATTCTCTGCTATTAGGCATTAACAAAAGATTTTAAAAATACCGACACACACGACCTCGTTTCATCTCCTTCCTCTCCATGTTCATCATTTCTATGTGTCCCACTAGCTCCTCAGCTATAGTGGAGGTCTAGTTATATATTCAGACAACGTAAACAAAGAGACAAGATTCAGCTATAATCACAGCATGAATCCCCTGCAGGAATGCTCAACACAGTGCCAACGATTTATCTTCCACATCTGACAGTGCTATCATGTAGGCAAATAACGCAAACGGCAATAGGCCATCATCATTCAAACGATGCGATGTCTACTTTCCAGCCCACGAGGCAAAGCAGTGATCGGTTGGATGTTTCAACACATACTTCATATCCAGAGGAATTGGGCTTGGGTTTTCTGTGCAGTAGCTGTACCAGGGTAGGGGTCATGGGTGGCTGGAGGGTGTTTACACAGCATACCATATTGGTAAACAATATGTAATAAAAACTGGTTACACAACACACAGAAGACACATTTTAGTAATAGTAATGTTTCAAAGTGTATGGTTATGGACATTAAATGGTTCCAATTCTCATGTTTTTCTGCAACATTTACATGATTGAGCAATCGATTGCATAATGTTTTGAAACAAGTAGACAGCTGCGGAGATGCACTTTATTTGTTGCCTATTTTTTCCCCACCAAAGCTGCTCTATACCTCAGTCAGTGAACTGAAGCAGTCCTGTTGCATCCATGTTTGTGTTTCAACCTGTGGTACGTGGGATTATATTCTTGAAACAGACAAATTTATAATAATATAACAAATAATATAGATAATTGAAAATAAATATATTATAAATATTGTTCAGTAAATATAGTATTATGGCTTGTTATTATTTCAAAAATAGTGTCGCTTTGTGCATTCCATCATATGTTTTCCATTGATGGTTTGTGTTAATTTGTGTTTGCTAAATAAACACACTGGGAGGAGCATCAGCAGCGTTGCTGACTTTTTCTCCCCACTGTTTCCCACTGGCCACGGTCTGCTTGCAGTAATACTTGTGTACAAAGGGGGCGCTGGCGCTCTGCTCAGCCACTGCCTGTGTATTTATCTATTTTTTACCGTTTGCATATGAGGTGGGCGCCGCGAAAGGTCTTGACAATTTAGTGGTACACCTAAAGTCAAAGGTTGGGAACCACTGATGTATGTAATAACCTGTCGGTTATAGTTTGTAATCTCCTTTAACTCTACAGAAACATGAACCTTCAGAAACCAGTACCACACTGCCCATTGATCCTGAATGCATATAGCGGTGTGGATGATGATGATTTAGCCAGTATACTAGATTATTGATCTTTTTATTAGATTGAGCTATTGTATAACAAATTGATGTTATAATAGTTGACAAGCTCTTGATACGAACTGTTTGAATCATCAATGAATGCTTTAATACTCAACAGTGTTGCCTCATGCATACTCATTCTAACATCACTAATATTAGGCTGGTGTACATGAATGTACCATACCAAACATGGTACCATGCAGGTGTAGCAGGTACTAACAAAATGTTAAGCCACACCCACTAGCCTGCCATTGGGTAACTACACCCACGGCCACGCCCACTACACTCACTTCAGTGAGACAGCAGGCCACTAACTATAATCCAGCTGTGCTAGTTAGCATAAGCCACTCAGGTTGGCAGTTTGTTTGTTTGTTTGCCCAGCCGGTAAGTATGCATCTGTTATCTTGGTAGGCTGTGGTTAAATGCTCCATGCTAAACTTGTTTTTACTGTCGTGGTTGGTTGTAGTGTTACCTGTTAATACTTAACTTTTATGTATACGCTTGCCTTTCAGACTTAACGTTAAGGAGTAATATCGTCGTTGTGGGGCAGGAACCTCCATAATTCGTCTGTAGCAGTCGACCCTGCTACATGCCACTACAGTGGCTGTTCTGGGCTCCTCCAACATCAGGACACAGGCAGATGATGATTAAACCGGTTTATTGCAGTTTGACAGTGGTTTAAGCAGGTGGTATGTGCTGACATGCTAGCGCTCCTCCTGAGTGTGTGTGTGTGTGTGTGTGCTGGTGGCTGGTTTAACCTGTGGGCCTTGATTGACCAATGCCCCACAGGTGTGCAGCCTCACCCAGCCCCAGAGTCCAATCAGTCTGACTCGGGCCAGGTGAGGCTGCTTAAACCAGCCACCAACAACACACACTCCACATTGTCATTTAACTTTTTTCATAAATCAATGCTATTGGTTACCCTTTATGTCTGTCTATGGGTTTTACAAATATTTAACCAATGAAAAGTATTAGAAAGAGCTTGTGACTAAACCTTGTAACTCCATTGGATCGTCAAACTGTCGGCAAAACCTCATAGCTCCGCCCCTCCTCCATACACAGCAGTAGTAGGCAGTTGTTTGGGGACCGTCTCTGGTTGTTTGCAATGCAAGGCTAAATAAAGAACAGGTTGTTTGAATAAGTACAGTGTTTTCTTTACTCCAGAAATACCACGTCTATAAAAGCTAATGTTTTATGTATTTGAGGCCTGAGACCTGGGAGCGGAGAAGAGTGCAGTTTAGCATATAGCACGTATGTAGCACAAGAGATTTATCTGACCATATATAAATACACAATACGAACTTTGACGACGCTGTGTTCAATTATTTTAAAAACAGGGTAGGGGTCATGGGTGTCTGGAGGGTGTTTACACAGCATACCATATAGGTAAACAATACATAATGAAAACTGGTTACACAACACACAGAAGACTCATTTTCTACAATAGTAATGTTTCAAAGTGTATGGTACATTTAATGGTTCCAATTCTAATGTTTTTCTGAAACATTGTGACATTTACATGATTGAGCAATCGATTGCATAATGCTTTTAAACAGCTGCGGAGATGCACTTTATTTTGCTGTTGCCTATTTTTCCCACCAAAGCTGCTCTATACCTGTTGCATCCATGTATGTGTTTTTCAACCTGTGGTACATGGGATTTTATTCTTGAAATATACACATTTAAAGACACAATACCAACTTTGACGACGCGGTGTTGGGATGTAGGGTAGGCTAGCTGGGTCCATCCCATGCTTTACATGTGGCGTTATTAATAGTATGTGCATTACATCAACATATATTTCTATGATTCTAACTCACCTTTTTTTCATGGATTGCAGTGTCAGTGTCAGTGTGTGCACATTTTCTTTGATCTCAGGTGACCCTTTAGGAGCACCTACACCTACCAAGGGATGAAATGCTGAGTTTTGCATGATGGACTCCCATCAGAGGCCCCTGGGGTCCTGACTGGGGTCTGACAGGGATGTCTACTCTCACTCTTCCTCTTCCTCCTCTGCATAGAGTGGACCATGAAGCAAATAACCATCAACAGCCGAACCGGCATACAGTGGAACCTGACTGAACAGTTTGAGGACCTCCATGTTGCTGGTGGTTTGCACACACTCACCAACAGATGTAGCACAAATCACAAAAACTAGAAGCAACCGCTGCTACACTTGGGCTCAAGATCGACACGCCACGTCAAGTCACGAGAGTCAACAACAAGCACAACACACCAGTAACCATGGATGGTAGAGGTAGCCAGTTTCACATACCACGGCAGCATAATCCCCATGGATGGAGGAACGGAGCAAAATGTCCAAGCCAGAATCAGAAAAGCAAGGACAGCATTTAACACACTGAATGAAATCCGGAAGACTAAAAGCCAAACTGAAAATATTCAACTCAACCATTCTGTTTGTACGAATCTGAAACATGGAAAATGACCACCAACATAATCAATAAACTACACATTCATCACCCGCTCCAGGGGTTCTACTGGCCAGTCTGTGGGAACTCACCGAGCAATTTAAATCTGGAGGAGTCAGTGGAGCTGGACTGGTCACACGCGACAAAGGCACAATCAATCATTTACTAAACTAACATGGGACCCACAAGGCTGGAGGAATAGGGGAAGACCAGAAAACGACCAAGTGGCTGCCATGAGTGGAGGACATTACAGCATGTTAAAGTCTGTGTAAAGTACAAATACATATGTGTTCTGAGATTGTCACACCACAGAAAAATGGATTATTAACCACCTAGCCAAATTTGAATGATTAAACAAATCGGCAAGTATATCAAATTAGGTTTCAAAATCATGAAAAACTAAGAAGTATTCTCTGCTCTGAGTCTGCTGAAGGCGCCCACGCGGTTCGGCTACATACAGACAGCTTTTGTTTTAGCTTGTTCATCACAATTAGCTGTTAGGCTAACCAGTGCGCTGTGCTTTCTACATGTTTATGCTTGTTGAACAGGTGTATTTATTAAGTATTGGCTTTTTACTCCCGAAGGTTTTATTGCATTTACAGTAACGAGCGTAGTTGGAGGAGCTCCTCTCCTCTGCTATCTGTCTGTCACGCTGCAGCCTTCCTCAGCTCTGTTGGGACTGTCAGCTCCAACACAGCAGAGGAGAGGCTGCAGGTGATAATAAATTACACCAAACCGTTAAAAGGTACCGATAAAAGAACCAGTAATGTCGGAGCTTATCAATATTACGGTCTTTAATAATTTAGCCCCGGGTTCAGTAGCCATCCTTACTACACAATGTAAAATCACGTTAGGGCTTTGCACCATGGATGTAAATGTAAATTCTGGCATCCAGGGAAGATGCATTTGCGGGAAGAAGGCATAGCTAGCTAGCAAACTGTAGGCTGTAGTAAGTGTAATGTTAAGTTAGTAACTCACGATTGAGCGGGAGAACCGCTGATGGCAATGCGCTCTAGTGCTTATATAGTGTTAGGGGCGGGATCATGGTAGTGTTAATATAGTGTTAGGGGCGGGATCATGGTGGTGTTAATATAGTGTTAGGGGCGGGATCATGGTAGTGTTAATATAGTGTTAGGGGCGGGATCATGGTAGTGTTTATATAGGGTGGGGTCATGGCTCCGGGGGCCCCAGTGCGTCATCGAGGCCCCATTTCAGACCCGCCCAAAAAATCCAGAAAACAAACGGGATGAAAAATGGTTTTAACGATCTAACTCCACAATTCAGTACTACTTAGTAGTCTTTTCACATGTCTTCAGCAATGTATAATGTGTTTAGAAACAAATCACTGAATTTACTTTACACAGACTTTAAGAGTGAGAAAAAGCATAAAGCATAGAAATTGCAGTTTTTACTGAGATATTTCCCTTATGCAGTATGAACCATATAAACTGATAATGAAAAGGCCCAACTTGCTAAATGCTTGCTGATCACAAATTCACAGCTGTGGGGTACTAATCACATTAATTCCAGTGTTTTGCACCCGGGGCCCAGCGTAGTTATGTTCCATCAAGTAAAGGGCAGCATTCATGGATATTTGCGGTTCATGAGCCGAACCACGCCCTCTGACTTTGGTGTCATCCTCGTTCTCGCCTTTGGTTTGTTATAATGCGAGGCAAATGGTATTTTGACTGCGCTGACTCAATGACCTTCTGTAAAACTAGATAACAAGGAAATCCTTTCCCCATTGGCTTGATTGCAGGGAAAGGACCTTAAATGCCAGAGCAATTTGAGCAGTCGTCACACTCGGATATGGGACTAAATGGGTGTGCATAGCTTAGCACCAAAGCTCTCTCCTCACACCAACATTCTGCAGTGTTGGGTGGCGGGTGCACGGACCCGAGACCCATGGTCATTTCATACCATGATGATTTCAGAGTCAATTATAATATCATCTATTTATTATCATTCATATGTTCATTCATAAAGTATCAAAGATGTCTCTATCAAATGGGTATTTTTAATGACTACCTCTTTTGAATCTGATCAAAATGAAAATAATGACACGTTTGGAGTGTTTGGAAAACTCGCTTCCTCAAAGGTTATGCTTGACAGTAAAAAATAATAAGCATCTTCCATGTTTCAACTACAGAATGAAACATGTACAGTATGCACCGTATCGTATGAAATCCTTAATACCACGTTCCCCATAGAAAGAATACTGTGGTACAGCCTGTGAAAAAAAAAGTACATATGTGAATACGCCTCCATAATCCATCAAGTTAATAACCAATTTCAAAGAGCCAAGCGATTACCCTTAATGCACGTGAATGGGCCACCGGCCTTCACCAAGCCCCTGGATAGACCGGGATGGGAGCTCACAGTCCTGGCTTACAACGAGGGGAGTTGGTGTACTCACCCCCCCCCCACACCCCACCCACACTCTATTGTAATAACCAGCTGTTGTTGATGCCTGGAGGACGACTCAGACAGATGTCGTGATGACATGGAGAATAATGAACACCTTCTGTACCTCTACGCTGCATTATGTGCACACTTAACACAAACACTTACCCACCACGGAGCCTGTGTGTCTTTGTGTGACGCACAAACTCTCATGTACAAACTCACACACACACACACACACACACACACACACTTAGACACACACGCTTAGACACACAACGGCCACAGATGGAGCCGCATTCATTTGATGACCAGATCAAACAGATGTTGCCAATTATTATGGAGGCTCATCAATGGCACCAAGAGGTCCTCTCGGGCCTCACAAGGACACCACGGGCCACACAGAGGCCCGTGGTGTCATCACATTGTTCAGACCCAGTGAATGGATCCGGACGTCAGTTGTGTTTCATTTGAATTGTAAGCTCCCTTTTTATTTTAATCTGTGTTCCTGAAGGAAAACAGGATGAGTGTTCAAATTTACCCTGCACACACACACACACACACGCACGCGTATTCACAACTCAAGTGCCAAAGCATTTCTGTTGTTTCTCTCGAATGGTGATTAGCGCTGCTGGAGCTGAGTGCAGAAGAGGTTAAGAGCTCTGCTTATAGGGACTTCCGTAGTGCTTATTTGGGTGGGACAGAGCGTTCTCTCTACACACACGTACCATTCGCCTGTATTTCACATCCAATTCCAGATTCAAAACAAATTCAAAATATATAAATCTGAACCCCCCCCCCCAAAAAAAATAAACAATGTACTAATACATATCCCCAACATTGTAAATATCATGAGTAATACTATGAATAATGCGTCTTGACAACACGAGGCAGACCGATGACGACAGATACGAGCACGGCTATTCCCTGTTCCCTGGACTCTTCCGAGGACGTGTGTGTGTGAGCCCAATTCAAGGTTAGAACTCTACAGGCACTTTGATCAGCGCTTCAATTACACCGGTCAGACCATGATCAAATATCTCTCACAGTCTCACAGCTGGGGATGAGAGATGACCGGCGGCATGGCGAAGAGATAGAAGTGCACTTTCTCTTCTGTCACACTGTCATTTATTGGCTTTCATCAAGGAATTCTGGTTGTTATACGAGAGGACGTTTGACCATTGACCTGGTTAGAAAAGAATTGAAAATAATCGGAATAAACCTAAAATAAGAATCGAACTACGTTGGTGCAAAGACATAAACACATCCCCGCCAAGCAACAAATAATACTATTTATAAATACGTAACAGTGATAAATAATGAAAAGTGTTTAAATGCATTCACATGATGAAAAATAATACATGATACATTAAAACAAATACAAACAAATACAAACAAATACATTACAATTAATACATTCTAACTGAACAATGAATTAGAGGGTAAAAGAAGAGGTTGATATAGATGAGGGTGAAGATGTCAGTGTCAGTCAGAGTCTGGACAGATATAACAGCATAGCAATGTAATAGAACTAGTATTAGTACTAGTAACTACTAGTACTAGTAATAGTAGTCATACTGCTATGTATTAGTACCTGTATTAGTTCAACACCATTGAACCTCATGGGATTTTAAGAAACCCCTGAATAAGAACAGGTATATTCTTTAACACACAGGAGAAGATAATGCATGCCCTACACATTTTAACACACTTTCAATTGAGACACTTGAAATGAAAAACCATCACAACATCACTCTTAACTTAGAGGTTTCCCATGTGCTGTAATTGCAATAGCATATCCTGGCTCCTCTTTCAGATTTTTCTTTGTTTAAAGTACAATTGTTGCCATATTTCTTTTAGGCTATTGCTTTCTCGCTCTCTCGTCTAAATTCATCATTGGCGATTTGGGGATTGAAGTGGACTCAATATAATATCCACACACTTTTCAATAGAAGAAGATAGTCAGTTCATTTTCTTGCAATTTTCTCTGCCTCAGTGTATTAATGTAATCTATTTTATGGCAGAATATTGTATACAATGATTCTAAAAAAGTATACAATCATCGGACTGCAAAATAATTATGTTTGGATTCAAGGACAGAAATGCAGATTTGTCCAAACTCAGCAATTTTTGTGTGGAACCGGTTGCTTTTGTTCCTGTTCGGTAACAAGGGCTATTGATCCGGTGCCTTTGTACATACTGCAATGCGATCGATGGAGATAGTTTCCAGAAGTTATGTGGTTACAGTTCCCATTCAATTCTAGCGGTTTCACAGCTAGATGGCCAGCTGTGTTAATTTGAGGTTTCCTGGAAGTGTTTAAGATGACCATTGTAGCCCGAGCTATCTGGAAAGCTTAAGCCTATTATACTTCGATCTTCGATCTTCCACCGTATCAAATTCTTCCAGCGTACAAAGTTAAATACCTAATAGGGAAAAGCACACCTTCTCAAAATATAATCACCCTTTCTGTATGCACACGGCCTTTTCTGCGCTCCCTCGCCTCTGACAGCATTGAGACCCACGCTGCTTTTTTACCAGTTACGTGATAGCGTTCTAATTTGCATTTAGTCGGCAGCAAGTCACGTCACATTTGTGAAAATGTTCTTGAAAAGGGATAATATCTCACTGAGCCGGGGCGGAGGAGGAAATGAAGGCCATTATCAGATCCCGTATCACATGGGCCTTGTGACGGCAGCAGCCCACCCATTCCACAAGGACAGCCAGCGAAATCACCTCTCGGGGTCCCCTTTCACTGCACACACAGTTCACGTCTTTAGGAGTCTTCTACCAGATAGAATATCATTTAATGCAATGTGTGATTTTAGTACAAAAAGTTCAGTTAGACTTGGAAATTGCTGATGTTTCTATTGGCTGATGCCCTGACGCCTCTCAGCCTTGCCCTCAGCTCTCTCTTGAGGTAAGAATACATATACATATACATACATACATATACATACATACAATACATAATTCATTAGCATATGTTCTATTGGACCAGCACCACTGGACCGTCGCATATTGGATCGTTTGTCAACAATCTGTGATGTACACTCTTCTTGCAGAGTTTCAACATTTTAGCTCTTGTGTGCAACACATTTGTAATTGTTGGTTCCACCTGTGCTTTGCTTTTAAACAGTGTGCGATTGTGCTTTTCCCCTCACTAAAATACATAAAATTATCTCCCTGTGCCCCCACTGCAGTACTCCTGCACCTCCCAAGTTTGAGAAACACTGATTTAAACAAACAATTAAACATTGATGGAGGGATGGTGGCAGGCACTGTAGTTTGGTCTTTTTACTTAAACGACTTGATTATAGACACTATTTTCGGTCAAAATGCAATTATTGTCACTACTATTTCTGTGAGGTCAAATGAGAATGGCTACATGAATGCATGAAAATAGCAACCTTTTGGATTGAGGGATTGAATGGATTTTGATTGAGTAATGCAATAAAAAAATCCATAGCCTATTCAGATTGAAGATTTTCAGTTTTGGCCATGATCTAATTGTGTTTCTGAATCTGATAACCTTTACCTTTGGATATAGCCAAATTAAACTAATAGAATCAGGTCACAGTGTGTGTGTAACTTGATTGAAAAGGCACTAAGCAAAGAGGCTCTACCTTCATGCAGACTAAAGGGCAAACGTAATTACATATCATTTGTTTTCTAATTGTCGTGTAACGGGACATGATGAATTACATCATAACAAGACCGTAGCACAGTCTTTAATTTCTATATAAACCACATGTCAGCCACTAATCTTGAGAATGGATTTGATTTTCCCGTTACTACTCAAGGATTCTGTATTAAATCCCTTTCATGCTCCCCTCAAAAGATAAAAAAGAAATCATATGGTGTGAGATTACAAACGAATCAAAGATTTCTTTGACATTACAGAGATATGAAGTGTATAGTGTCTCTGTCTCTGTCTCTGTCTCTCTCTCTCTCTCTGTATGCATCGGCTGTATGTGAATATGTATGTGCGAGCACTGCATGTATGTAGGTATCAAAAAGGCATACATTCTTCCACATATGCATGCATGTTTATATGTATGCACATATATATATATACATATACATATATACATCTGTGGTCTCTTTTTCTTTTTACAAATTACGATTGGCAAATGTGAGATGCGATAGAACACAGTGGACATAGGCAGACAAACTGTATACATTATAAGATGTTTGGGTGGAATTTATTTGTGGCAAACACAGCCTCCCCTGCAGGAGGGTGTCAAAGCTACTGTGCTGAGACTTGGGTGCTTCTTTAGATGTCCTGGTAATATGATACAGCACATTCTATTTCCAGCTGCAGTCCATGTACTGCATGGCCGCTAGGCTGTTCGCTTATGCAGAGTCTACTGAGGGGTAAAAATGGCCATAGGGTTATTATTACAACCCGAAACTACTGCAACCCTAACCCTGACAAAAAAAAAAGGTGGCTAATGGTCTACGATCAAATAAACAACAACAAACAAATGCAAATCGATGGCCCGGTGACGGAGCCGATAGGAGGGCTATCTTAAGCAAATTGAGAGAGTGACAAAAACGCTGCGGCGGCTGGGCTGGGCTGGGGAGGGACGGGAGAAGAAAGGATGAAAGGATAAAGGAAGTGTCTAAGAATAGGAGAAGTCTGGGAGGAGGAGGAGGAGGAGGAGGAGGAGGCTGTGAAGGACAGGACAAGTGGGCGTGGCCAAGAGGACAAACCAACACACGCGCAGAGGGTGTCGGCGGTTGGGGTTGAGAAAGGGTGAGATGGGTGTGTGTGTGTGTGTGTGTTTGTGGGAATGTGTGTGTGTGTGTGTGTGTGTGTGTGGGGGGGAATGTGTGGAGGGGGTGTTAGGTGTTGAGTGAGCAGGGGAGGGGAGGGCGAGTGGGTTCGGGACATCGGAGGACACATTTGAAATATTATCCTTCCGGACAGCAGAGCAGCAGGGGGTAGGAGGGAGGGAACGTGACGGAGTGGAGAGGAGCAGTCAGCGCTGAGTCACTCAACATGTAATGCCACCGTATGCTCGAGGGAGGGTCTGATCAGACCCAGACCAGGGAGGATAAAAAAAACATCACACTAAAAAAGCAGACTGAGTCTGAGCTTCTGGGCTTCCCTCTCTCATTAGTCTCTGGTAGGAGATGTAAAGCACCAACATTGATTAGCTGATCTAGGCTGTCATAAAGCTCACAACGCCAGCACAGTGTTTATTTGCCTCGGCGGTGGTAATGACAGTATACACTTAGCCGAGACAGGCCGCAAATCGAGATAGAGCTTTGCTTTATCTTTGTGCCGCTGTGGACAAGCTGCGAACGCGTGCAATCTCGAGACTATAATAATAACATCGGTCCCATCCCATCATGATGTTATCTAAAAGACAGATTAATAACCGTGTGCCCCCCGTGTGGGGGGGGGCTCTTGTTTTCAGAGGTGCTCTTAAGTTTCAGCGTTTTTCTTAAGGAAATGGTTTGAGATGCCTGACTTTTAATGAAAAGTACTTGTTCATTAAAGGCAGGTGTTTCTTTAATGAAACAGCAAGATTAGAAAGTATAATATTAGAGAAAATAGATCAACCAGGTTCTGCTACAAAGGCACTTCATTATTATGAATTTGTATTATAATGAATTTGTTATAATGCCGATACAAATAAACAGACTAGTCTTCTGAAAATCTTCTGAAAACACGCCAGATGCAGGTGTTAGAAGCTCCTTATCTTAATATACTGTATTCATGCCTCAAGGACAAGCTGTGTTCAGACATATTTCCCATGATGAACATGCAAATGCAGCTCTATTAATAACCACGCCCGACCTGGCAGACATCAGTGACTTCACAAGGACTGAGAAGAACACAGACTCACAGTAGGAGAGCAAAGCTACATCTACATCCTGTACATTCATGAAACACATCACACAGACTTAAAGGATTAAAATGAAAAACAAACAAACAGCTGACAACATGACAAATCTTATGCAGAGCGCATGTATACTTTATATTTCGTTATATTAAAAAATAATTATTCAGACACATTTTTGTGCGCAGGTACATTAAAAAAGGGGAAATTAAATAGTTTTTTTTGTATACAAAGCCTTTGCAACAGCTGCCCTCTAAACTAAGACAATATAACACACGACAACATCATGAATTGTATGCAGACATTTATATTAGAATACATTAAGTCGATCTGTGTAACCAATTTCACGATCTCAGGAAAACAGATTAATCAGCTAAATGTATGAAGCAACACAAGATGAGATATATTTTGTCATCAGAGGAGCAGACTTTCACCCTTGTCACTGTTAATAACTGTATTTACCATATCATTTCACTGTTAAAGGCCTTAATATATCCTGAGTTAAATGCTATTTTATAGTTGGTGACATTCTATTGTCCTTCTTTATAGTCAAATAAAAATACAATATTACAAGGCTGTAAACTGGCTCCCTTGTGATTCAGGTGTGCTAAAAACTATAAATTATTAAAATGGCGCTCTCTTTCTTTTTCAATTTTGGTCAGGAGCGTTTAACACCGGTGTTTCCATCCAAATTCCTATTATTCAGGCATGCTGGGCTGCCTTTACCCACGACCAAACGTCCATGTTTGACTGATTTCAGGACATTTAGCAGGATTTGACATTGCTGGTGCTGCCATTTGCAAACCATGAAGGAGAGCCGTAAACCACAGGGGTCAGACTATCTCCAGTGACAGAGGGGGGGGGGGGGGGGGGTTTGTGCTTTGTGTTCTAAGACTTTAATGGAGGTCATGTCCCCACCTCACGGTTTCGAGAAGTGGAGGCTTATCCCAAATCTGTGTGTTGGGCCGGGTTACCGTGGTGATAGGCTATCATCTATAATCTGTGCAAGAGTGTGTGTCTAGGTGTGTGTGTGTGTGTGTGTGTGCACTTGCAGGTTCCATCTCACCTATTCTCTCCACACAGAAAACAGTTAAAAACACATTTGTCTTTAAACTTGCTTCCATTATGCCTGGAGGGAAACGAGGGCACCTGGAGAATCTAGATGGGCATATATATATATATATATATATATATAGATATATAGTGACGGCGCCGCTGTGAGAACACCTATTCATCTTGTGGTGGACAGCCTCAGCTCTGCTGCTGGTGAGCGCTGATAAACCAAACGGCCACACTCCTGCCGCTTTCCCACTGCATCGTATCTACATGTGAATAGACACGGCCGGGATCATTTAAAGGTGGTTCCAGTGTGACTTTCACTCTCGATTTGAAGCCTTATCTGACCATATAATGCTTGGGTAAAAGTTTATTTATTTTTTTGTTCCCTGCTGATAGCGCAGCTTTCTACAACGGGAAGTGCTGGCCTGTATCTATATAAATGAGCTGGAAGGTGACACCCCCGCTAGCGGATGTTGTTGTTTTTTATTGTTTTTATTCCACAACATTTTCAACAAAAATATTTCTCTCCATGTTTCCATGGGTTTTTTACTTTTTACACACAAAACTTAAACAACTGCAAAATACAGTTGCCACTTCAAAATAAAACGCTTGTTCGCTCTTCTGAGTGCAAACGTAATCAGACTAAGGAAATACATAAATAACACGTTACACCATGTGGAGAAGGATGGTGAAGCAGTTCCAGCATCGCAGTATCTTCTGCCAAAAGAGTTGTAAAGAGCAACAATCTCATTCTGCTTAGAGCCATATAGAACCGCTTCAGTTGCCAATACGAAAATGGCCAAAAGTGGGCACTGTTGCACTTTAGCATTAAGAACGATAAAGAGTCAAAGACTGAAACCCAGAAATCTCTCTTGGGACAAGCCCAAAACATATAGAGGTCAACTTGTGGTTCATCCCAACGGTTACATTTTGGATCTAGGTTGGGATATATCGCAGCCAGTCTGCTTTCAAGTTCCTTTTAAAAACATACACGGGAGGTCGTGTTTCATCAAATCTCGCCAATAGGCCTGAGGACCTCCGCACCTCTCGTCCTATTTATATCCCTTTAAAGTCCCTTTATATCGATGTTGTTTTATTTTAATTTCCTGCAGTGATGAAACTGTCAAGGTTCAGATGGAGGTAGGACCCAGAATGCAGACCACAACGATGAAGTACGTAGAACACTGGTTTATTAGTAGAATCTTGTGGACAAGGGAAACCGGGCGGGACCGGTAGACAGGCAGGGAATCGGCAACCAACGTGATAGTCAGACAGGCAGGGGTTCATCAACATGCGTGGTAGTCCGACAGGCAGGAGATCGGCAACAGGCGGTGTAGTCAGGCAGGCGGGAGATCGGCAACAAGCAAGGTAATCAGACAAGCGGGTAATAGCGAGAGTAGAGTCAGGATAAACAACAATCTGGCGAAGAGTAGTTGGAGAGCCGGGGTAGATATACTGTAGGGAGTGATGAGTTGATGGGAAGCAGGTGTGGAGGGAAGGCAGGACCCGGAAGCGACGCCACGCCCACACAAACACAAGCACATGGAGACATAGAACACGGAGACAGACAGGGGAGGAAAAGACATAGGGAAACCTAGGACCGGGGCTGGGGCCGTGACAGAAACATATCAAATGAAGTGATATATAGGGATGTCAACAGCCATTCAACCTCACAGCTGATAATACATTGTGTGACCCTCTCAATGAACGGAGAGGGCGACATTTTATATCCTTGATAGAAGACACAACGTTAGCCTATATAAAATATGTCAGAATTCCACCATTTGTTATACTTCTCATTAAAATACATAACTAACATAATTAATTACAATATTACTTCTCATTACATATACTAATTATCTTCATCGCATTAGTATTTGTTTTGTTAAATGTCACATAGACTGTGCCACTGTGTTGTGTGGTTTGGACTTTTATTTTGACTAGAGAATGTGTATATTATATACATATATATTATATATTATATATATATATTATTGATTTAAATGTGACTCTCTGGACATGAAACATTTAGAACCATAACACTGACCACGGCAAGGGAAATAAGACGACAGACCAAGTCAATTCAGAATGGATCCCTCATGCTGATGCATACACAAAATATATAGAGCCCACAGGCATACTAGCGCACTGTTATGAAGTTATATAAGTCAAGTCAAGTCAGTTTATTTATAGAGCACATTTGAAAACAACTAGGGTTGACCTGAGTGCTGTACAGTTTAGGTCAATTAAAACAGAACAGTAGATGAAAGACATCGCATGCTCAAATAGGCTCAGTTTGATTCAAACGCCAAGGAGAAAATGTTGCTTGCATTGACATAATTGGTGGTCCATCAATTTTGGATGGAAGCTTAGCCCCCAAGTTTGTCAATACCTACTCACTAACCACTATAACTATGTAGTTAACTACTTATTTTAAAACACATGTAAAGAAATTCGATATTAAAATGAATATAACACATATTGGAAGCAAAAGTAAGCAGAATAGTTTTGCAGGTAAAGCCATTAGTTGATGAAAAGTTAGCCCTGCACACTCACCTCACACTAGGAATACAAATAAGCAGACCAGCGTCTTCTGCACCACGTCTGCGGGAACACCGCAACAATCAAACCCAATTTAGCAAGAAAGAAAGTGCCAATCACCTCAAATGAATGGTCACGCGGAGAAAGAGACGGTCAATACGAGACAAACGGAGGTTGGGCCGGGGCCTCGCCTTCTTTCTCCACGAGAGCACCTGGCTTTGGGAAGCTGACACCAAAAACAAATACTCTGCCTCCGGCCCCACGATCGTGGGCGTAAGTGACATTGTTTGGAAGTAGCGGAGACAACACAAAAGAACAAAAGACAAATGTGTTATTGCGTGGAGGAGAGAGTGCGGCAGGAGGGTTGCAGAAGAAAACAGCTAAATATAACTTGCAGGCGTTGGAGGCACAGCGCTACACTCAAAGCTATAAGATCTATACAAATTAGTCCGCGCTGTGAAGGAAAAGAGAAACATCTTTGTCTAGGTCTTTTGTTGTTTTCCAGTCACGAGTGTTTATTGCAAATAGCTGAGGGATCCAAATGTTTACAGAGCGAAATGACAATCTCATTGGGAATAATTTTGTTCTGACAAACAGGATAGATGAACAGGGATGAAAGAGCTGCATGTTCACAATACAAATCATTTTACAACGGAACAACATCTAAGCTGGACCAACAATAATGGCGGCTATTCTTGCATGTTCGTTTTCTTAAAAGAGTAAAATCTAAATCAAAAATCCTTTTCTCCAGTTGAAGGCATTACTCTGGGCTGCTTAGTTACTTAGTTACTTCCTATCCAAAATTCATGGACATTTTTAGTGACACTGTGACTGTCACCCAAATCACCAAGCGAAAGGGATTATCCACGCTGTCACTCAAACACAGTGACACATACTGGGGCACCGCCACCGCCACAGAACAGCACCGCAGAAGTGAGGAGCTAAACAGAATGTACGACAGACACAAAGGTGACGGACGCCACGGGGAAACCGTGATCTCCACGATCAACCGCTGCATTGTGTCTTGTTCGCCATGTGATTAGCACAGGGGGGAATGAAATGATAGGCTTGTTCGTCGCTCTAATCTGAGGGATCTACACACTGTTTTTCTGAAGAGTTAATTGTTGCTCTGAGCCCTTTCGCTTGACTCCTGCGTTCCTGGTTCACTGATTAGATCAGTGTTCAACGTGTTAAAAGGGTATGAGGTTATTCATATCACTATCTAATGATCGCAGACACGCGTGACACCTTCAGCATAATGCTGAGGACGGTAGAAGCCTACGAAGGCTCTCTGCTTTAGCAATAACAATAAATCACATGCTAATTGTATTCATATCAGATAAAAGCTATGAAACATTCTAAAAGTTATCTAATTGTCTGCCTCTTAAGCATCTCTGACTGATACCCAGCGGGGGCTGCAAACAACTTCTATCTTTCCACAACACAACATCATAATGGACATTTAATGGCAGTATAATAGCTGTTATGGAGTAATGAATTCCTTGTAATTGTTGCCCTGGGTGGCAGGCAGAGAAAGCAATGCTAGGATGGAGAGTCACATTGCTTTGCTTGGTATTTACACAAGGCGTTCGATTCATTTGCAGTCTATCCGGGGATATCCGTGCACAACACTACAGATATAAGTCACGCAATATAATCATATTTGGACCTCTAAAAAGCTGTTCCAATATATTTATCAAGAGCAATTGTTCCTACTTTCTATCGATTCAGGCTTTGGCTGAATCTTGCTGAACAGGTTGTCTTTTTGGCAAATTCTTGTTGGATTGTCCTCTACATCAGTGGTTCTCAACTGGTCTAGCCTCAGGACCCACATGTCATTAGCCATTAAGTCACGACCCAAAAAAAAAAATGTATTTACCAATATTGCAGTAATCAACAATGCCTTCATGTACTGTTGCAAACAAAATGCTGCAACAATTGGGGCTAAACTCAATGAAAATAGTAAGCCTTTGAAACATGAATTAACATTGAAACATTAGTTAATTCCTGGGCTTCTTCCTAAAGAAGTTTTCTGCCATGCGACCCACTCAAAACGACCCACCAGTTGAGAATCACTGCGCTACATTGTAGCCAGTAGGGAGATTTTCAGAAACCACCATGGGGGGTCTGGGGGTGCTTCCCCATTTCCTGGATTCTAGTGAATTTTTAAGGGTGTGAATCACAAAATAAGAAGCAGACAAGAAGAAGAAAAAAAAAATATATATATATACAGTATATATATATATCCACAAATATCCATTGACATACAGTAGGCTGTACTGTATACATAAAAAAAACATCCTGATACATTCAAAATACATCCATGTAATACATTGGGCTAATATTGTATAATTATTTTAATAGTTTTTAAAGTAAGCCTACTTAAGTACTCCCACTGCCTCCTCTGCCCTTTTTAACTTCTTAACTTGCACTATTCTCTAGGCGTCTCATCGCATTGCATTATGATTGGATTAGTAACTTCATATCGAACTATTACAGACAATCCCCGTTAACCAGCCACGTCGATACAATCGGCAGATAAAAATAAATACAAATACGGATATTCTCCTGAATCGGGAGAACTGCAGGAGAATATTGTCTCCAGGTGACTACCGGGAGAGGACAGTGAAAACCGGTACTCTCCTGGGAAAACCGGGAGGGTTGGCAAGTATGTGGTTACTTACCACGTTTTTACCAGGCCAGGTTTTCCTGATTGGAAATCTGCATTAGAGAAAAAAAAGGGGATTCGACAAACATGCATTGAGGGAGGGTGGAGGAGGGTTAAAATGCAGATGATGAGCCAGCAATAACAGTATCTTCTTAGTTTCCCATAGACAACAGCAATGAAAATAACACAAATAGACTTGATCATTCGGTATTACTGTGCATGAATAAAGTTGTCCTCCTATTAGAGGGGGAGTGGAGCTGGGTTTAAAATGTAATGAACGGATAGGCTTATAAGCTAATGCACATATTAGATCTCACATCTTGCTAAAAGGGCTTTGAATTTTTTTTCCTCCAAAATGTTCATAAATAAATCATTTCATTTATGACAATTCCCTGTGTGAGGTTGTGTAGAAAGGCAGGAAATGTGCTTAAAAATGCTCACATTTTTCAGGGGACGACCCAGACCCCCCACTAGTGCTTCCCTCCCCCCCCAGCTCGCCGCTCTGGAGGCGTATCTTTCGCAGTTAAGAGACCATGATCCGCCTGATTATATTTACTTGTGTCTTTACTTTCTAATGTCAACATTGCATGTGATGTTAATTAATAGACGAATTAGAAACATATAGGTTAAATAGTAGGCTAATTATTGTCTTTCATGTCCTGGCGATTGATTACAACTGATAATCATAACAGTAATTCAGGCGAGTTAACACCGTTCCTCCATGGGAACGGTGTGCCATGCATTGGTTTATATAACAAATAGCGACAGTTCATTCCAGTGATTCATCTTTCCATTGTCTCCACCAGCACACAATGCCTTATAGGTCCCTGTGAAACTCGTAGGAATCTACTTTTTTTTTATTTCAGCCATATAGCCTAAAGACTGAGTGATCAGACTGCAAGTTATTTACTAATCACACCAACTTTTCAGCAACCTGTATGCATTCTTTATTTTTATCATGTCTCTGTAGTCATTTAATGATGGTTTAAGGTTGTGTGATGAAAGGAACACGGACACGCAAGGTCTATTTCCTCATTGTACCTTTAAATGGGGTTTCACGTGGACAATGTATATCCAATGGTAGAAGGTGCTGGAAGGATCCATCAATGTCCCGGTGTTGTGTCGAGATGTTTCCCCCGTCGAGATGTTTCCCCCTAGCCCCAAACGGCGAGGGGGGACACGTGCGTTCACAAAATAAGCTTGCCCCCGATATATTATTTATTTAATTCCCACATTTTAAAAGTGTATTGTTTTCCTAATGTTTTTGTCATTGCCATTTAGTTTTGTATTTACTGAAGTTTGTAGTGAGTTAAAACAAATTAACTTCGTCACCATCTATAAGTTGTGAGAAAAAAACATGTAGACAGCAAGGCAGGCTGCTACCATGCTGGTTTCAGGAATGTTCCACCGTGTCATCATCATCATCATAGTATGAACATAGTGTCCCAAGTAGTTGTAACAGAGCCCAACTTATGACATAAAAGTGTTTCATTAATAATAATAATAAAGTAATGAGTATTTGCCATAGATAGTTGCCTGCCAATATCACTGCACGTATCATAATGAAATGAATAAGCAACATCTGCTTTCAGTTCAATGGCTACATCCGGCAACATGGTTGAAAGAGTGCTACCTCCAACTAAATGTGTCTTAAAACAGTCATAGCATGTTCTTCTGCAAAACCAATAGACCTACTAGTGGCCCTCACATACTTGTACTTGTAGCAGGCGAACAGGCGAACAATTACAGTGAATTCAAATATCTTGGGTTGTTAATTGACTCTAACCTCTCCTTTAAGTCGCATGCTAAAAAAACAACCTGTAAAAGGGTCAAGTTCAATCTTGCAAATTTCCAATTCATTAGAAATCACATGTCTACAGCGGCTACCAAGATGTTTCTGCATTCTAGGATTTTCACTCATCTGAACTACTGTTTAACACGCTGGTCACAGGCCAACCATAGTACGCTGAAACCACTCGAATCACAAAAAAAATCAAAGAACTTCCATCACTGCCCAATTCACGTAGCCTTTATCAACAGAAGAACCAATACTAATCACGTCACTAGGGGGTCTATAAGAGGAGATTGCACTATTCTGTTGCAGAGAAGTGCCTTTAGCCAGTCAGCCTGGTCTGTCAGAGGTTCAAGAGAGTGGAATATAATTCCAAATCCCATCAGGCAACTGAACACTTATAGATCTTTCAGTAACCAATTAAAACAATGGATGATTAATATGTGGTATATGGGTTTTGCTCAGTACAGTTCAGTTGAGTACAGTAGACCATTAAACAATAAACCCCCCATTTTTGTGTATAATTAGTTCATCCAACTAGTGTTACCTAGGCAATATAAGTATGCTTATATTTCATTTCAGTTTAGAAACAAACAACCGGTTTCACCCTTGCTTTAATAGAAGGTGTAATATGTCTGTAGTTGTTGACTGGGGGGGGGGGGGGGGGGGGGGGGGTTTTA
>OOFB01015673.1:17222-30537 GCA_900323305.1 Trachyrincus murrayi | reverse complement strand
ATTGTGTGTGTGTGTGTGTGTGTGTGTGTGTGTGTGTGTGTGTGTGTGTGTGTGTGTGTGTGTGTGTGTGTGTGTGTGTTGTGCTAGGCTACTTCTATGAGGTGAATCAGAACATTCTATACTATTGACAATGGATACCACTGTACAGTATTCTGGTGGGACCTCTTTACACTCACGAACGTTCTGCTGTGTACTGCTGTTATTATGCAGTACACAGTTACATCATCTCAATGTAAATATTCTAGTGGCTGTGGATCGCATTGTTTGTAATGTGTTAACTCTGTCTATTATTGTATTTGTGGCAACTGAATATAAACTATGTATGTATTTAGTTCTGAATGTCCTATTATTTTAGGCAATATTTTTATTCAACATTATAAACCTGTTAATACTATATTGGTAGAATCACCTGTGTGTTAATTAAGTGACAATCTGACCTTAATTAAAAATGTCACCTCACTGTGAATAATATTAGCTGGGGGGTGCAGGCTGGGACGCCTTGGCAACTTCTGTGAATTCCAGTTAAAGTAAATCATTTCTAATACTTACACATTTGTACAGGGGTCAAACAATAGGCCTACAATGAGTACGTAGCGGTGAGTTGAAACAAGCCTTCAAAAAGAAAAAAAACAGGCCCAGCTTATTTGGCTCCTTATTAGGAGAAAGGAAACCTGCTGAGTCTATTCCTGTTTTGACCACTGTCCAGCTCTTACAACAACGGGGCCTCTTTGTTTGGAAGATCAAAGAATGAAAATGCTCTGTCTGGTCCCCGTTTCCGATTCATGTTTCAGGCTGGGAGGAAATAAAACTGTAAAGTCATGATGATTTATGCTTTCTCGGCCGTGACCTGCGTCATGTGATGTGTCGCGACTGAGGCAGAGTTCAATTTCAATTGTGACCCGAGTTGTTGCTTTGAGCCTACTGACCTTCTGCTGGCCGTGGTGCTAGATCGGGCAGAACGGCCATTGGTCAGACTCAGTGGGCGGTTCCGTTAACCCTCGCGTCGGCCAATGAGAGCAGAGCCCCCCCACGCCATTGGTTTTGCACATCCAGATTGCAGTCCTAGTAGTACGAGCCGCTTTCTCGGTCGGTGGTCAAGGCACCCTTTCTCTGTCATTCATTGCGCGAAGTATGGCAGCTCCAAAGAAAGTTTGCATCATTGGCTCTGGAAATTGGTAAGTGTATATGTTTGATATAAGGATGCATTGTTAAGACTTGCTTGAAAGTATGCGAGATTATCACTGCCATACCGCCACCGTGTTTATGGGCCAGCGATAAGATGGATATAAATGGAGGTTATTATAGCTCGCCGGCTTAGCAGTGGTTATTATCACATGCTCAGCAGGTGCCTTGGCTTTTCTCTGCGCCCAGTGACTCGTGACTTGCTCACGGCGAAGGTGCGTGTAGTCGTCGTGCTTCACACGACGTGAGATGGAGATGAATGGCGAGTTAGGCTGAGAGGATCCGGAATAAGAGGATCCGGAACACGCGAGAAGAATCACAAAACATGACAAAGAATAACAACAACAAAAACGACAAATGTGGAGTTTTTACGAAACATTTGACAAAGCAATATCCTAAACATGTAACGGAAACGGATATCCATCTCCCTCTCTCTCGCCTGTCAGCACATGTTTTAACCGAAAGTCCCGCCCCCTCTCTCGCCGATAACGCTCATTTAGAGCATCCCGTCCCGCTTTAAATGGCGAGGCTGTAATATAGCCGGCAGCTGGTGGGTGCGCTAATCACGTTGCATAACAACTCACCCCGATGACTGTAGATGCACCACGACGTCACCGAACATGCTAACCAGCTCTTGAGACGTTATGTGTGTTTATTACATAATAACCCTATATTTGTGTGTGTGTGTGTGTGTGTGTGTGTGTGTGTGTGTGGATTCCATATCGAGGCATTGATAATCTGTGCTACTTGTGTCTCACTCACGAATAGATCACTTTGGCCAGCTCTATTAATCAAGGCTGATTCTTATTAATTAATTAACTGTGACTAGGGACAAAAGCAGTGACTCTTCTAATTCTGTGTAAATGATGGATGACTTGGGCTACTCTCATACCCTTGCGTTCATTCATCCTGCTTATGTTTTCTGACAAGTTTATTTCGTTCCCACCATAAAGGGGTTCTGCCATTGCCAAGATCGTGGGAAGCAATGCTGCTAACAATTCAAAGTTTGACAGCACGGTGAACATGTGGGTGTTTGAGGAGATGGTGAATGACCGTAAACTGACGGAGATAATAAACACTGACCATGAAAACGTGAAGTACCTCCCTGGGCACAAACTTCCATCCAATGTGGTAAGTAGTACTTTGCATTGGCCTTACTTTCTTCTTGTGCAATGTATCTGTCTGTATTGAGTATGGTAGAAAGACCTTTACAATCACTGTATTTTATTTATATATATATCCTTTGTGGTTTTGCTTTATTTTAGGTGGCCATCCCAGACTTGGTGGAGGCCTGTGGTGACGCAGACATCCTGGTGTTTGTGATCCCTCACCAGTTCATCGGCAGAGTGTGTGACACCATCCAGGGGAAGATAAAGAGCGACGCTCTCGGAATGTCCCTCATCAAGGTCAGAACTGATGATCTGTGTGGCGATGCCCTGCTCCGAGGCCGCAGCGATTTTTGTGTGGCTATTATGCTTCAGGTCAATCATTGATCGCCGGTTCTTCTTCTGAACCTGCGTGTAGTTTGCTGGGGCGGGGGAGGGCGGCGATTTAAAAATAAATGAATAAAATAATCGAAATTCTTTGTTTTAGAGCCGAACTGGGAACTCTCTGCACAAAAGTAAACTGGCGAGTTTGGTTTCTCCATAGCCTCTAGGTTGTTTGTCTTGTGTTAACAAAAACAAAAGAACACTCAAAACTATCAGAGTGGAAAACAGCCAATCCTTATTTCAAACATCAATAGCAACTGTCAAGTCTGCCGGTATTGCGTCACCATAGTCTTCCCAGAACTTCTCCCACATACCTGTACCTTCATCCGAAACGCTGAGTTGGCAGGAAGAAATGAACGGTCAATGTGCGCCTGTTTTGATCCTTGAACCCGTGGCGTGTGATTGTATTTCTTGTGTTGTTTTTTTTAACCTGTTGCCAGAGGGAAAAAAATCCAATCAACGCGTTGTTTGAATCAAGTCTCGATTCAAACATGACACGGCCACAAGCCACAACTCTTTATTCTGTATTTTTTGAGGCGTTTCTTTCCCTTATGTGTCAATATGTCCACTGTGTTGTCTTATTTATTGTTCTTCTCGTCTTGTTTCGCTGCAGGGCGTGGATGAGGGCCCCGACGGGCTGAAGCTGATCTCGGACGTGATCCAGGAGAAGCTGGGCATCACCATGAGCGTGCTGATGGGGGCCAACATCGCCAACGAGGTCGCCGACGAGAAGTTCTGCGAGACCACCATCGGCGAGTGCCGCAGATCATGAGAGAGAGAGAGAGAGAGAGAGCGCTTTCTTTTTAATACCCTAATGCAGTCAGTGTGGCAGCAACTGAAATCATGTAACGGTCGTGTAAATAAGGGGCTGGTGTTTGAACTTTGGATTAAGACCCGACCGCTCGTCTCTTCTCTTTAGAGTTTCTGTCTTGCGGGACACGAGTGAGCTGCTTTTTGTTAAATATTTAGTAATCATCGCTGTATTTAGATGCATCGCATGCAGAAGTGTTTTATTGGAATGGCAGATTTGATTTTGACATCAATGTCAATACAATCAGGGCCATACAATATGTTCACCTCCTTGCCTATGCCATGTTTTTAATTTGTTTGATGACATCGATGGCGTCTGTATTGGTTATCGTCTTCTGGGTCATAATGGGGATAATGTGTTTTCTGTTGTTCTCTCGGTCCAGGCTGTAAGAATAAGGACCACGGCGCTCTCCTGAAGGAGCTCATGCAGACCTGTAACTTCCGGGTCACCGTGGTGGAGGAGTGTGACGTGGTGGAGATCTGCGGAGCCCTGAAGGTCGGCGCCACGTCTGAAACTACCGAAAATCATTTGGCGTTTTTTTAAATTTTTTACGTCGTTTTTGTTCACATTTGCGTTGTTGCGATCTCGCCTGTCGTCGCCAGAACATCGTGGCGGTGGGCGCGGGCTTCTGCGACGGCCTGGGCTTCGGCGACAACACGAAGGCGGCGGTGATCCGGCTGGGCCTGATGGAGATGATCGCCTTCGCCCGCATCTTCTGCACCGCCGGGCCCGTCTCCTCGGCAACGTTCCTGGAGAGCTGCGGCGTGGCCGACCTCATCACCACCTGCTACGGCGGTCGCAACCGCAAGGTGGCCGAGGCCTTCGCCAAGACAGGCAAGGTGAGACGTCTGGACCCGGCGGTGGTGGTAGCGGTTGTTTTTCTGTGTCCTTTTTTTTTATGAGATCTTCTAATGTCAAGTTTCTTGGGTCAAATGGAGGAATGTTTTTCATTTGTATATATATATATATTTTTTTTTATTGCTCAGTCCATTGAGGAGCTGGAGAAGGAAATGCTCAACGGTCAGAAGCTGCAAGGACCAGCAACGGCTGCCGAGGTTAACCTCATTCTGAAGCACAAGAACCTCATCGACAAGTAAGCGAAGGGCCAATAACAGACACCCAATACTGACATGCGCGCGTCGCATGCTTTAGCACTCAACAGTACTGTCTTTTCTCTCTCTCTAGGTTCCCACTGTTCAACGCGGTGTATCAAATCTGCTACCAGGGCCACCCGGTCACAGAGTTCATAAGCTGTCTGCAGAACCACCCGGAGCACATGTAACACCGGACTGACCCAAGTGCCTTCTAACTCAGAGAGAAAGAGAGGGAGAGGGCCGTCGCACCTCATCTGTTAAAACTATTACACGGTCAATTGTCAATTGGATTTGAACCACTTAAATCTCACTCCACAGTTAGGATTCAGCGGCCCGGACGAGAGTAATGTTTCCTCGTGATGGGTTTGGTTCGAGGCTGGCGGTCCGCCTACTGAGCGTACTGAGCTGTAGCTCAACGAATTTCTCCTGCCTATATATATATAAAAATATATACCTTTTTTGTATCAACTTTTCCAAGTGCTTTTGGGCCATCATCTCATCACCTCACAGTACGGGCGATTTGAAGGGTCATTACGGCAAAACATTTCATTTTTCATAGTCATGTGGAAAGAAATCTTAATCATTTAGATTTAATAAAATTGCGTGTTTTATCTTTGGCTTGTTGTGACACCGTGACTGACTGTGCGTACACGTAGCCGAATTGAGCATGGCTAGGATGTCGCTAGCTTCATCACCCGATCAGCAAACCAGGGCAGGTATCGTGAACGGTTCTTCGGTTGTGAAACTGAAGAACAGGAGTTCTTCTTGAATCGAACTCAGCCCTTGACTGGGTCGAGTTGTTGTATAGAGGTCTTTCTTTCTTTGTACATCAAAGTGTCTTGTGTTGTGCATTTGCGAGTGGAGAGGTCCCAACTGCATGTCGTTTAACTTTACATAGCAACTTACAGATATGAAGTGCCTTACAAATGCATTGTTGCTAAAGAAAAATCTTTGGTGGTGTCTCTGCTTCGTGAAGCCAAAGACTTCGTCCACGTGGTTTCGCTGGGTCGGGTCACTGTGGTGCTGCCTTTTTGGTTGTCACGCATTAATGGTTGATGTGTCATGAATATTATGTCAAACAAACAAAAAACCTGCCTTTTGAAATTAACTAATGCTAATAATATTAAATGGAAACTGTCTCTGATTCATAAGTTGTGTTATTGACTGAGTGTCTGTTCAGCATTCGATGGGAGTCCTGCCAGGACCCGGGTGTATGGAGGCAGAAAGTGGAATCCATGAGGACTTGGTGAGCACAGAGAGTTTCTTGTAAGAGCTGGAATGTGGTTACACGCCTACGTATAGATGGATGAACAGTTGCTACATGCAAGCAGTGCGCTATGTAGTGTGCAAATATTTCAGCAGAGTTAAGTTGTCTTAATGTAGATCTATCTATGGTAGTGAATCTAACTGACCATTAATTACTGATTTAATGCAGGCATGTTTTGTTTTTTTACCAGTTAAAAATATTTTGAATTCTTGTACTATTACAGTAAGATGCATCCTGTGATCAACACCTTAAACTCCTGATATCAATTACTGTAGTTATGTAAAATTAGTTAATTACACCTGTTGTCCTTCCCACTACATTAACAGTTAAATGCATCAAATGGCATTGATTTAACAAAACATCAAACGAAAAGCAGTAGATGTGATGCAGAAGGACTTGATACATATACCTGCTGCTCTTAATCTTGCCTAAATACAACCCCTATTTTCCATACAGTCTTCGCTGCTGTGATGACTGGAGTATTATTGGTCTATTCAAATCCAGCCCCAATAGGCAGCAAAACATCTTTTTAGGAAGACACTTTGACACGGTATCAATGAAAGACTCGTTTATTGAAAGGAAATTCAGTGCAGTCAAAACTACAGTATGTCAAAGACACTTTACTGTAAACCTGCGATACAAACCCTCTAATTTACCCCCTGTTTGTTTCAAATTCGGAATGAACATCGGCAACTTAAATTCGCTTCGTAAGAAATGTAAACAAAAACAAGGAGGGAATGACCCCACTGAGGGCGGCTGACAAACACGTCTTTGTGTCCGCAAGAGTGGTTAAGACTGCTCACGTATCGACGCTAGAGAGAGCAGCTGCAAAACGATGAAACACAACGCAGGCTCCCACGGCAACAGGATGGATGCTTTTGCACAGCCTTGATTTCATTGGTCCCAAGCAGCAGAATCAGGAAACAAAATATGCACAATCATTAAAAAGTATAATATAATCTGCCGATTAGGATTTTAAATGCAGCCAAAGCACCCAGTATGTATACAATCTCTATATTAATGTTATATAGTAACAGCTGGTGGACAATCTAAAGGTTAACGCCTACAGATCACAGCTGTGTTAAGTGTTAAGTGCTTTCTGTATGTAATGCATCGCTCTGCTCCCTTTCCTTACTCATGGTAGATGCACGGGAGCCACTTTATTAGTTATATCTTACCCAGAAATACACACATATATATATATGTGTGTGTATTTCTGTATACAATTATTGCCTTTCAAAAACGGACTTGGTCCGTAAGTTTGACCTAAATATTGACATCACAACAGAGTGATGCTATATAGACTAATGCTGCGAGATTCATTTGAAGTAGCGTTGAGTAGTAAACAATATAGTGATGCTATATTGAGAGACACAAAACCTAGCTGAACGCAGTCTCTCACCAACTGGCCCCAGGGTACTGACTGAGCATAAACATGTCCACCGCGCCTGAGAGAATCCTGCTATGCACCGTGTCTATAATAATAATAATAATAATAATAATAATAATAATAGAGAAGAAGAAGAATATTCCAAAAAGCCTGTTGATCAATTAACTTGTAGGGATTCATCCTCCCCTGCTACAAACGCTCCACTGCTCCACTCTCACGGCAGCCCCTCCCCCGTCTGGTCGCCACGCCCCCCTCCGTTCCTCTCCTGGAAGTACAGCCTCCACCTGGCTCACAGTCGGTGTGGGTTGACCCATTTGTAGGTGCCCGCGTAACGGAAGCCCACCTTCTTGGAGAGCTCGTCCGCCTCTACTGGGCCGCGGCTGGGGGGGAGGGGTTAGAGGGGGGGGGGGGGGGGGGTGAAGAAGAGTTGTTTCCCTTTTTTTGTTTCAATACTTTGTGGATAGAGGTGTTGTAAAAGCAGCACAGGCGGAAGTGTAAAGGTGTGCTAGTGTGAGTAAAGCGGATGGCTTACCTTCCATATCTGTAAGGGAGGGGTGTGGGTTTCTCATTCTCGATCTGGTGCAGGAGGGGCGTGAATATCCGCCACGCCTCCCTCAGCTCGTCACTGAAATAAATTTGAAAAAACACACGAGGTGAAACATCTAGAACGAGACGTGAAACACACCCTTCTTCTAATAGCAAGCAATTAAATCTAACCGAGATTCGAATAAAGTCGTTCTCGTTTAGCATGTACAACGCCATGCCAACGTGAAACTAAATGAACCAGTGGCTCCCTCTAGTGGACAGTATTGGGGGGGGAAAAAAACGAATTAACTCACACAAAAAACTCGAACCCACCTGCGAACGAAGTGCATCTGGCTTCCGCAGAACACATCCAGGATGAGCCGTTCGTAGGCGTCCGGCAGCTTCACGTCCTAACAGACGGACGGAATTCGTATATATTAGATTAAAAAAAAAACGTAAACTAAAAACCTAATCTCTTTGGAAAAAGCCAGGTGAGGCGCCGCCCTCACCTTGTAGCGGCTCTTGTAGGTGAGGTCGAGCTCCGTCTCCTCGGGACTGAAGAACACGCCGGGCTTCTTGCTCATCATCTTGGCGTAGACGGCCTCGTTGGGCTGCACGCGCACCACCAGCTCGTTCCTCCGACACTGGTTGCCGAAGATGTCCCCGGGGACGTCGGTGAACTGCAGCCGCACCTCCGCCTTCCTCTCGTTCAGGGCCTTCCCGCAGCGCAGGATGAAGGGCACGCCTGGTGAGGAAGAGGAGGATGGCTTGAGCAGTTTGGAATGGAGCTCGTGATATGAATGGGGCTCACGTTTGTTTTTCCTATTCCTAAAATTGTACGGATACAATTCCGCATAGACACAGCGACAACAGCCACGCAGTTCCAGACTCCGGCCAGATCAGAATGGCTGACACACGCCAGGCAAGAGAAGACACCGCTCTGTACCGTCCCATCGCTCGTTGTGCACGTAGAGCACGGCGGTGGCGAACGTGGCCTGGGTGGAACCCTTGGGGACGGTGGGGTCGTCCAGGTAACTCAGCTTGGCGTCCCCCTCCCCCTCGGGGTCCCCCTCGTACTGGCCCAGCACCACGTCCGACATGGTGACCGGGGCGATGCACTTCAGCACCTTCACCTGCAGGGGTCGCAAATGGACAATTAAAAAAAGAAAAAAAGAGAAAATGACTTGGGGTTATGGTTATCATGATGAGCGAGATCCATTTGATCTGGTGATGCTGCGTCGGCGGGTTCAGAAGTCACAGTTCCCGGTCATGCGGAAGTGGTCGCGGCGGTATCGTACCTTTTCATCCCGCACGTCATCAGAACTGGTGGAAGCTGGTTTCTCCATGGCGACAAGGCAGAGGATTTGAAGCAAATGGTTTTGCATGACATCGCTGGCCGACGGCGAAGGGAACAAACACAACAGGTGTCGGGACAAAAGGGAACACAATTCCATGTTACAATCAGCCCACTGATCAATCGTCAACGGACGCTTCACGTCTCCTTTTAAATGACAACGAGCGATGGGTGCGGGGCTATTCGGATTGCGTCCCCTCACCGGATGATGCCAAAATCGTCAAAGTAGCCCCCGCGTCCTTGGGTGCCGAAGGGTTCTTTGAAGGTGAGGACCACACAGGCCACGCTGTCTCTGTTCCAGATTGGCCCGAAGATGCGATTGCCGAACCTGAAAGACACGGTGGCACAGGGTGGCACCCTCTGCTCATTAATATGGACAGCAGGCATGCGCAGACAATTAGCACGTCTCGCTGTGGTGCCTCACCGTTTTAATTTTGTATTGAAAATTAAATCTTTATTTATATATAGCTCTTTAATAGCCATTACATTTAGATACATTACTGCAAGGTCTAAAACGTGGAACCATGTGGAACGGGAGTGAATCATCGGGACTGTTAACTATGTGTTAACTGTGACACAGGAAGACCGGGACATGCAGAGCCAGCGCCTCTCAGTCTTGAGCGTAATGCTTCAGCTGAACTGAACACGCTGAACATAAAACCAAGGGGAACTATTGTCTAACTCTAGTTCAATATATATAGTAGATGTGTGTCAAACATTAGGCTTACACCAGTTAGATTTATATTTAGAAAACATACTGCATACAAGATAAGGCACTGGAGTGAATGCCAATACATTCTCTGAAATGTGTGTGTGTTTTTTTTTTCATGGATCACCTGAGCACCATGAGGTTCTGCACCATCTCCTTGCCAAGGTAGTGGTCGATGCGGTAGATCTGGTCTTCGGTGAACAGCGAGGAGAGATGAGTGGACAGCTCTTCGGAGCTCGCCAGGTCCCGCCCAAACGGCTTCTCCACGATAACCCTGTTCCAGCCTCTGTATGGTGGGCACGCGCACACACACACACACACACACACGCACACGCACACGCACACGCACACACACGCACACACGCTTAAATGATCTTCCCGAGGTCATGTGACATTAATAAGGCATTAGTGGACTCCTGATTAGCACATAATTTCCTGGCGAGCGAGAGAGCAGGATCAATTTGACTGATGGGGATCATTAGAGGACAACAAACATCAAGATAAAGATGAGAGAATTACACAGGGAGACGGGAATTGAAACGCAGCCACAGACATAATGACCCTAAGATACAGATATTTATAGTGGGCTGAATAGTGTAATGGCTAGGGTGGGACTTCCCGGCCGGAAAAGTTAGATCTCCAATGCCCACAGTCTACGGGTGGGCTGTGGGGTCATCGGGTGTAGACGCGTGCATCTGCCGCCTGCTCCTTAAATGACACGCATCTGAATTCACCGCAAGTGGCCCTGGGGTGAAGGCGTCTGCTAAATGATAAACAGTAGAATGAGTCACAGACATAGAGAGAGAGGAGTGTTTTGCGTGCACTGACTTGGCGCTCACACAGTGGTGCTTGATGTTCTTGCTGACGTCGTGGTAGACGGTGGGCGGCAGGGCCAGGTAGAAGAGGCGATTGGCGTCGGCGCCGCCCGGCAGCGACAGGATGTGCGTGTGGAGCTTGGCGAAGGAGCCCTCGTCCGCGTAGCGCCCGGCGACGTACGTGTTGCGGCTGAAGAACGCCGCCAGCCGCTCCGCATCAGAGTCGGTTGCCTGGAAGTAACAGAGGAAGTAACAGAGAAGTAACAGAAGTAACAGAGAAGTAACAGAAGTAACAAAAGTAACAGAGAAGTAACAGAGGAAGTAACAGAAGTAACAGAGGAAGTAACAGAGAAGTAACAGAGAAGTAACAGAGAAAGTAACAGAGGAGTAACAGAGAAAGTAACAGAGAAAGTAGCCTGAGAGAGGGTCACAATTATAGCGTTATCCCGGTCTACCGCAGATACATTTTTGTTCGGATATCCCTCTATAGGAAGTCCCTCCCTCTCTCTCTCTCTCTCTCTCTCGCCGCTAAACCCATGTAACTGAAAGTCCCGCCCTCTCTCTCACCAATAACGCTCAATTGGAGCATCCCATTCCAGGCATTCGGCCGTGAGATGAGAACTGGGATGAGGTTACAGAGAAAGGGGAAACCTGTTTTTTGTTTTGCTTTGTTTTACATGAAGACAAAACACACTGCATACACACCACAGAGTGGAGGCGACTCCCGGGGAGCAGGAGGAGGGGAGAGTTTTGTACTGAGCGAGTGGTGTTTATACCTTTAGGTAAGGCATACAGGCGGCACGGATGGCATCCACTGTCAGCTCTGTGCGAGCGAAGCCCACAAAATACGTCTGCTCTGGGAGGAGGCCGTCGCTGAACAGCCACCTGGCAGAGAGACACAACAGCACCAGGTCAGGTCATAGGGGAGGGAGGGAGGGAGAGGGAGAGAGAAACAATTCAACGATTGACCTCAAAAGTCACAGGAGCAGAAACACAACTGGAAGTTTAGGCTAGCAAACAATCATTAGCAGCACCTGTGCTTTTTGGCTAATGAGTCTAAAAACAATGTCTGATTCACTACCCTGTTAACCAGAAGGTGTACACGAAAAACTTTGACACCTTCATACACCTTCATTATTTTCTTGTTTATTATGATAACATTTTTATAAGAAATGTGTTAAAACTGTCAAATTATTTAATCTGAATATCCAATTCTATAAATGATGTAGTGGGCCCCAGCTTCGGGGCCATTGATGTGGTGGGGGGGTGCCACTCACCATAGAGTGGGGTAGATTTTCTTCTTGGCTAGGTCCCCCTGCAAAGCAAGAATACGGTCAAAAGCATAGTTATTACACACAGGCTGCTGTGGTGGCGTTGCAAAGCGTCTTTGTAATCATTGCAGCACTTCAGAAGGGCAGTTTGCATGCTTCCGTATGCTTGAGTGTAGCTGTGAAACAGGTGACAAACTAATAGCAAATAACAGGTGAGTGTGGCTGCTCTGATCCATTTAAGCCCATGTAATCCCCCTGGGAGCGTCTACCTGCCACACACGCGCGCACACACACACACACACACACACACACACACACACACACACACACACACACACACACACACACACACACACACACACACACACACACACACACACACACACACACACACACACACACACACACACACACACACACACACACACACACACACACACACACACACACACACACACACACACAAAATAACCTGCCACAGGTTATTGTATAGGCATTATAGTCATTAAACAACTATTTGACAATGTGAACAGCAGACCATGAAACCTGAGCTAAGGAAAATGTCAGGACAAAGATGAATGGTGTCATGTGACGTGACGATGTCCAATGATTTAAAATAACTCTTTATGGAGCGCAAAAAAAAAACAATGATCCCTATGTTTCTTTGAAATCATGAAACAACACTATGGATCTAGCCATTTAATAACCCGATGACCTAACAAATATACATTACATTCAATTAATCCTCCTATCCTGCTGCACTGCTCTGGTGATTGCAATGACAAAAATGACAGCTTTCAATTCCTTGGGGACAGAAGTTGCTTCATTATTCAAACTAATGGGGCTTGACGCGCAGTAATATATAATATATATAATATATATATAATATATCCTTCGTTGCCACTAGTAGACATATTCGACTTTTAAGTAGTTATAGTAGTTGTAGTATAATAGTTGCAGGCATATTTGTAAAATGCCATAGTCATTCAAATCTAAGAAATCTAAAAACATAAACAAGTCTAAACCTGTTCTGTAATGGGGCCACACACGGCAGAAACACGCACACAAACACACCACAGACTAAAAAGAAAAGAAACAATATACTTCCATGTCCTTCCCATGAAAAGCATTACAAAGGAAAAAGCCTGCAGTGACACTGCTAAATATTTGACAGCAAGCCTTTCTTCAGCCCAGAACACAGTGTCAGGCAAACAGAGGCACGAGATAGATGGATAGGCTCAAATAAACCATGACAAATAAAACACATGTCTCAGCATAAACACATAGGCTTTTTTTATAGAGTTTTTGCCATGAAATTAAACCAGGTGCGAGTGTGAGTACTAAATTTAGTTTTACAATTTAGGCCAACATACCAAGCAAGCTTTTTAACACTGGTACCCTAAAGAA
>OOFB01015672.1:61889-88293 GCA_900323305.1 Trachyrincus murrayi | reverse complement strand
CGGTGAGATTTAGAATTAGAGATCAGCCTGTGACCTTCTCAAACACGTCTCCGCATCTGTAAGTCAGAGAACACACACACACACACACACACACACACACACACACACACACACACACACACACACACACACACACACACGTAACATTAACATATTCACTAGGAACCAGTGTCTCATTTGGCCATCATACATCTGGAGAAACAGAAAGCCATTTTAAATCTGGGGGAAAAAATCATTCCAACAAAACAGACTCACATGCATGCATGCTTTTGATTTAATCCATCCACAAATATGCAAATTTGTCTATTTTGGTTGTTGTTTTGCCTGAACCTCCTCTGTAAATATGTTGTGCTTCAAACTGCTCATGTTTCCGTGTGTGAGCCTACTGTATCGTCCACTGCTCCTCTGTGTGGTGTTCTGTGTTGAGTATTGACAACACTCCAAAGCTACCAGACATCCCTGCCAAACCATCAGCGTTATCTCTCAGGACAGGACAGTCCTTGCCACCTGTTGGTAGGATTTGAGCAGATGTGTGTGTGTCAGCTACCCCAGCATGTGTGTAAATGTGAATAGATGTTCTCTCCTTGAGAACACAAGATGCTTGTACTCAAGGATACAGATATAGATACAGATTACTTTATTGACCCCGGAGGAAATTATTTGCTACAGTTGCTCAGCTCAAGCCAGAAACATCAAAGTAAATAGAATGGAATAAACACAACTAGCAATGCAAACACAAAATACAGCATGAATAGATTTTGAATTATAGATGATATATGCATCTAACCGACAACAGAATGTAATAAGATTTGCTCAGATATAAAATATAATTATATATGTAACTGAAGCTAAAGTAGTCTCCTTGAGCGAGACTTGGTTGGACACTAACAAACTGACCGGATCAAGCGAAAGGTAAAGAAAAAAGTAGTATTTCTCTGTATGGATTCTTTCCATAATGTTGCCAGACACTTATAATAACAATCTGAGTCTGTCAGTGGTAAACAAGCACTTTTAGAGGACGTACATGACGGGTGCTATCGCCCCAAAGGGTTTCAATGCAGACGTTTCGCGGCTGCGTTCTCGTTCTTCCGCATTAGTCAGTTGGGAAATGTTGGGAAAATGGGGTCCAGGTTGAAAGATCATTAAGTTACCCTTTAAAAGACATTCCATTTGGGTCACGGCCGGGTCATCGCAGTGATGGACGATCTGCTAGCTTAGACCATCATGACGTTGATGTACGAATAAGAAAGAAAGAAAGAAAATCAAGATTTTGTGATAATGTCCCATTTCGCAAATCTCACTAACAAATTGCTATTCGAGACGTCATTTGGAGAACCATATCCACCTGGTTTGACCTTTTTGAATGTGCAACAGACTGCAGAAGTGACCCAGAGCGCTCAAACACTGGCTGCTCCTCACTACCCCTCACTACACCCCTCACTACACCCCTTACTACACCCCTCACACACCCCTCACTACCCCCCTCACTACACCCATCAAGCACAAATATGTCTTCATACTGCAGAGTGAGAAGGTGTAGCTGGAGACAAAGCGTCTACAGGAGACAGTTCTAGCTATTTTAATTACTAATTAAATGTAATTAAATGACTTAATGGTAGGGATTATTCTGTCTGAAATGTCCTGCCCTGAGTGAAGGTACTTGATGAGGAAATTAATTAGCCCATTAATTTAAAAAGTGGTCATGGTGACTCATCAAGGTCAGAGGCTGTCATGGATATGTTTTGCTCCGCTAAGTGAATGTGTGTTTATTCATACGAGCATAGAGGCGATATGCAACACATGTCCACATTGGAAAGGTGTATGCATAAAATAGGTTTTTCAAGACTGTAATTCAGTCAAATCATATGAAAAATTCATAGCATGACTTTTAGCATTTCTGCTTGACTTTGGCACTTTTTAGCTCTTAAAGCTTTCTACCTTTCCGCTTTCAGCTTGTAATTGAAATGTGTGACAGGAAACTTGTGTTCCTGTTGTGGTTAGTCAGCGATAAAAAGAAAAACTCGTTAAATGAATTTGCATTTAAAAATCCGTTCTATTTTGTTCTATTCTGCATCACTGAACATTTGGAGGCTATATTCGCTGAAAAGTAAATGAAATTGACAAACTGAAATCAAACAAGGACAATAAGATGACTGACCCCGGACGACAGATCCAATAATCTAAAACAAACAGCGCTATGCAGGTGTATCGGGGAACAATTAAAATATCAATGTGAAATTGTTTACCAAACAAACCCAAGAAAAATGATCATCAGGATTAATTTGGTAGCCAAACATTTGTTTGTCAATATTTCCTATTTGTTCACAGGTGGAACATTGGACCCCCGTGCTTCTGTTTATTATTATTATACTGGTATGGATGTGAATATCCTCTGGAAGATATTACATTCATACAGAATACAAAACTGTTATTATAAAATGAACATAGAATGATAAACATGGGGGTCCCCATAGGGGTCCTTCACACTGGGGACGCTGGGGACACGTCCCCATAGGGGTCCTTCACACTGGGGACGCTGGGGACACGTCCCCATAGGGGTCCTTCACACTGGGGACAAATGGGGAAAAAAGAAATCGCCCCTAGCCTACTGATTCTAAAACGTGTCCTCGCCATTTTCTTCTCGCTGTAATGATCTACTCTGACCTCATACCGACCCCCCCCATTACCTGTATTCATCTGAGCGGATATGTCTCACCCCCTAAAGATCTGAATGAAATAAAAAAGTGCTTAAACAATTTGTTGCACCTTAGTCTGCAAATTGGCATCTGGGGCTCCACGACCCCATCCTGTCTACCAGTACATGAAGAGAGGTTAACCAGATTGGACAGGACTGAGATATTGCCTAAATTGGCTGCAGAATTCATTCTGGGGGACCTAAGTGTGTTTGGTAGGGGTGTGTTTGACAAGGTTTCCCCTAACAGTGTCTGGAACATAATACATTTATATGGTGACTTTTTTTAACAGAGAATTTCATTAGTCTTCATTAGCACTCCATAACAGAAGTGAACTTGGGAATTGTTCTTCATTAATTCTTCTGTTGTACACGCGAGTGCAATAGTACTCATCTGCAAGCTCTACGGGCTTTGAGGAGACGAGGACGGATAGATTCGTCTATTACCGAGACACCAGGCATTAGAGCGTCCTCGGGTTTTGCCATACGGTTGTCAAGTCATGAAATAGGAGCTATAATGATAGGGCAAGTTGGTCCCTCCATGGTTTTTCAAAATAAACATTTGCATTCATAGTTTGGAAACAGCGATTCATTATTATCTGCTTTATTAAGTACTACACAAGTGATTGGAACCTGCAATAAAAACACTTATATAAATATGCAATACTAGCCTATTGTATTATAGATATTAATACGTTTGTACGTCCTAATGTCATCACAGTGGAGGTTGGAGGTTAGACTGGAATTACGTAATTTGCTTCATTCTCATTTTGCTCCAAATCGATTTTCAGTTTCATAGATGTGTGCCTGATAACGGCAGTCATATCTTATAATGCATGATAGATATGCTCAAACTGCACCATTTTCAATATGGTGACGCAATAATAATAACAAACATGCTTTATTTATTGTCAGATCTGTATCTGTAAATGTGAAAAATGTGCTGAGTTGAGAATCTTGTTCCATGGCTCCTGGTAAGAAGCTGTCCTGGTCTGGGTGGGGGGGTTAGGTCTGTTCCACACAGTAGCTGCTCTTCAATTAATCTTCCTGCACTAGCTACTGGACGTATAAAAGAGCTGTGGTCGAGGGTCGGAGAGCTGGGGAAAATCCAATCAATCAATGAAAAAAAGCAACAATATCGTGAACATCCATATTGTACCACTCCAAATACACCAGAGGATCTCTCCAGGGTTCTGTGTAGCCAGAATCTTTCACACATTCAGGATCTCTAATTACTTTTCACTCATGACATAATCATTTATTTTTGTCAGGAAAGAGAAAGTATGCCTTTATCAGGTTGGGTCACAATATAACAGCTAATGAAGTAGCCCTGTTTCCTGAACTAGATAGTTATTTTTGTACGATTGGTTCATTGAAATTGGTTCACAAATTTGGACATATATCCAAGCCCTTTTAGATGTCTTAAATACCCAGGTGTTATAGGAAATACTTCATGTTCATATTGACTGATGTTCTCTGATGGGACCGCTGTAATGTTTAATAACTTAAGTTAGTTTCTTATATTGAAATATAAATATAAAGATATATTTAAAAAACGACTGAGATACAACTCCCTGTCTCTGTCTATAAACGCGTTGCGTAATGTCTAGAGACTACCAGTGAAAAGACGTATCACACGTTTTACATCATTACATACAGCCACTACTCAAACTGTAGTTCCCCAGGTTGAGTTACATACAGCCACTACTCAAACTGTAGTTCCCCAGGTTGAGGACTGCAGGTAATAATGGTCAGTCCCCCAGAAATGTCAGAAGTCTTTCTGCTAGTGGCTAGAGACACAGTACCCAGCCAAGTACCTTGACACAGAGCAAATCCATTTGTCATTGAGTGATAATTAGCATCCAAACACCTAGAAAAATGGAATTATGTATTATATATTACATTACATACATTATACATGTTATGCATTATATATATGCATATGTTGTTATTTTGATTTGCGATTTGGACATTATTAAATGTGTCACCAGTATTCAAGCTACCAAAGATATTTGCTGGTTAAACTAAATACTCAATATTGAAAGCTTCATGTTAAATTGGAAAAGTAAGGTTGTTTCACTAATAACTTTTTATTTAGATTAAACTTAGATATTGAATAATTAACGCTTTTATGTAAATAAAAATAGCTACCGCAGCATACTGCTTTGCTGAGAGTTAGTGCATTTAATTAGCGTGTTATAAAAGGGAATAAGGTCTCATGACGTTATGCTAGAATTTTTGCCAATGCTAAGCCAATTCTAGGCCAATGCTAAGCCAATGCTGGGCCAATGCTGGGCCAATGCTAGGCCAATGCTAAGCCAATGCTAGGCCAATGCTAAGCCAATGTTAGGCCAATGCTGGGCCAATGCTATTATCTTTAGCTCACTAGGGTAGTTCATGTCCTTTAGAATGAAAAGACTTGTGCATATCGTGATAAATAACCTTAATACATGCTAAATGAGTTGGCATGCCAAACGGTTTTAAGATCTCTAGTCTCTTTAAAAAGCCATTAAAGAAGAACAAGATCAAAGAGCAGCTTGATGACATGAAAGATTGTTCTGATGTGTTTGGAAGGGTTTCGCATGTTCACAAATCTTGAACAATCAGCGATTATAATAAATGTATTGCGCATGCAACTCAGAGAGCATGGCGCATTGAGCTTATTTGTATAAACTCCACATCAAACATGAGGAACTGAGGCTCTGCTCCTTTGAAGTGCGACCGTACGTTTTACCACTTCAAACTGAATAATGAGCGGCAGCAGGGCGAGGGGACACGAGCCTAATGGGAATGTGTTTATGACAGGGCTCTCCTTGCTCACCTGGGCTGTTTCTCCTCCCGTGTCCCGCAGAGATCCGCGAGGCGTTCAAAGTGTTTGACCGAGATGGCAACGGATTCATCTCCAAGCAGGAGCTGGGCATGGCCATGCGCTCTCTGGGCTACATGCCCAACGAGGTGGAGCTGGAAGTCATCATCCAAAGACTTGACATGGATGGTGGGTCTCTCTCCCTCTCTCTCTCTCTCTCTCTCTCTCTCTCTCTCTCTCTCTCATACACATATACTCTTTCTCTGCTTTGCATCCTTCCCCTCCCCTTCTTTCTTCCTCTCCCTTCCTTTCTCTCACCGTCTCCCCCCCTTTCTTCATCTCCCTCCCTCTCTCTCTCTCCCCCTCTCTCTTTCTCTCTCTCTCTCCCCCCCCCTCTCTCTCTCCTCTCTCTCTCTCTCTCTCCCTCTCTCTCTCTCGTTGTATTTGTCTCTCTAAAACAAGACACCCAAATGTGTGATAACACATCTTACTTATTGGCTGTCATGGTGTAATTATCAGAGAAAATCCAACGTGAAACAATACAATAACATAATGTGTTTTTATCAGGTGATGGTCAGGTCGACTTTGAAGAATTTGTTTCGTTGCTCGGACCGAAACTTTCTGGCGCTGGAATGCCCGATAAGTTCTACGGAGCCGACTTTGATTCTGTCTTTTGGAAGGTATACTTCCTCATTACCACACCAAGTTTGTTATTATCGTTATGTGACGTTATTCATTCCGTGCTATTATCTCCTTCGAATGCTTGGAAAAAGTGATTTCACTATAGGCTTTTATGTTGTCTTATTTGATCAGATATCTGTGAAATCAGAGCAAGCATAATTCCAGTTTATTCCAATTACAGTGATGTTCAACTTGAAGGCAATATTTGCCTAACTGCTTTTCTGACTAGAGATGTTTTTAAGAAATATTTTCAGTAACTCTCGTGTAATAACTAAACAAACATCCCCTCCCGCTCTGCTACCTCACCAATCACGGATGCCCTGATTGGTCAGAAATGAGCTGGGAGCGCTCGAAAATATAAATGGTCTCAGAACGGATATTCTCACAGAACATTTCACTCACGAGAGCTGACGGATGGCTGGGCCGTTTCTAACAAATTACACTCAAATGATAGCTCTTAAATCTAACCTGCAGCACCTTTTAAGAGAATGTATTATTAAATATCTATGAGGTAATGTTCTGGTTGAGCTTTGTCTCGTGACAGTGGATGCTTGTGATGCGTCTTCTGTGGATGCAGTGTGACATGCAGAAGCTGACGGTGGACGAGCTGAAGAGTCTGCTGTACGACACCTTCTGTGACCACCTGACCATGAAAGACATCGAGAACATCATCATGACGGAGGAGAGCCACCTCAACAGTCCCGAGTGCCAAGTGGATATTGACAGTACGGCTCCATGATATAATCAATAATCAATAATCAATATGGCAAGGCCTTTTGTTAAAGGGGAAACAAAACCCAACCCACATATATACAGAGACATACAGTATATATTGACATATTTGCAGACACATACATATATACAGACACATATACATATAATGAAGGGTTCTATGTTAAAAGATTGCAGCACTGTGAACATAGGTGTGTGTTGGTCTTCTGACACAGCGTCTCTCCATCTCTTCACAGCTAGCCCAACACAACAGGTGAAGCACACCTGCGTGCGTAAAAGCCTGATTTGTGCCTTCGCCATTGCGTTCATCATCAGCGTCATGCTCATTGCAGCCAATCAGATGCTGCGAAGAGGTATGAAGTAAATCCAGTTGTCCAATAGGATTCCACACCAGGGGTGTGTAATAACAGTGTGTTCCGTAGCAAAAGTGAACCCGGAGATAATTTGTGCTTCAGATTTTGGTCTACATTATTTCAACTGTTTTTGGCTTACGATCCAATGACCAAACACTTTGACACTTGGACCATAAAGGACTTCAGGTTACTCGTTGTATGTTAGCCAATAATAACGCGAACATATTAAACTGAGATGTAAGTGATGTGTGTGTATGTAGGAAGGGCAAAAGAAACGTAGAAAAGTAGAAGAAAATAGAGGACAAGCTTTAGTTTCTTTTTGTTAAAGGGCTGAAATGTATCCTAAAATATGACGTTAAAAGAGATTGAATACTGTAAAATGATATGATTTCAAAGATTAGTTTGAAAATTGAATGTATTAGTAGTTATTTGTAGCTTTGCTGTCACCGTGCAAAATGGGCAGCGTCACTTCAGCAAGCTGCTAAATACAAAACAATACAAACACATCCAAAACAATACAAACACATCCAAAACAATACAAACACATCCAAAACAATACAAACACATCCAAAACAACACAAACACATCCGAAACAATGATAAACACATCCAAAACAATGATAAACATCCAAAACAATACAAACCACAAATTGACTGAAAACCTTTTCAAACTTTTTGCTGTATTATTTTCGGCTATCCATTGCACTGCATTTTTTTTAAAAACTTATACCGTTCACCGTTAATAAAAATTGGTATAAATCAATACATAGGCAAAGACTGAAATGGGCTACAGACACGTATTATTAGTTCATACTGCTAGTATGTAGCACCTGGTTGTGTTGCCAGCCTAATGTGCACTTAATTTACAGCACGGTTTGCACTAAAAACAAGAGAGCAATTGAACAGGCTTCACTGTGTAGCACTCCAGGACAAGTTGATCTGGACGTGGACGACGTGATTCAAGGGATGAAATGGCCCGTTTATCGGAAGACGCTGAGGTAGGCAAGACTTTAAAACGAAAATACCAAAAACAAATCCGGTTAAATCAGTGGTTGAGAATAACATTTAGTTTGTGCCAAAGTGCACAACAAAATGACAAAGGGCACAACATGGACACTACAATATAGAGCAGACCTGTGGAGAATCTGTGTAGCAATACGTTTATGCAACACACAGAAAGCCAACTGAAGTGGGACTTCTGCTTACATATCTGTAGAAAATACCAATGCTGCATTCACATCTGTAACCACGGTTAGAATGACTATGTTGACTCTGTTTTCAACTGAATAACTGTAATAAAATCCGATGTGACAATATCAGTAAAATACCATAACTGTATTTTATTACCAATAAGAATGATGAGGGTATTGACAGGCAGTTAAAAGACACTTAAACACACAGCTCATTTGCATGTACACAACATTTTTAAGTGTTTGTAATTAATGTAAGAGCAAATTCCTGATGTATTTCAATGATTATGCAAATTGTAAAGTGATTGTTTCAAAAACATGTATATCTAAATGTCTCATTTCGTGTGGACATTTGAGACAGTTAAAAACACAACATTGTTTGTTTTCGATGCTGTGAACACTTACGTGAAACATATCATGAATAATGTTGTTCTGTTTGGTTAATACACGGACCACCAACACAACATAATATCACTATTGTTTCAAATACAACATAGTTATATTTTCTTACTTGAAAGAGTGACTCATGAAACCTGGTGATTTTATTACGAATGTAACCATAGTATTATGTGGGGAGGTCTATGAGGTAGTGTTTCATTTCCTTTCCAGTTGACCTGGAGTTTGGTGGGGACGCTGATACGATTATGTGTCTCTAACGCCATGCACTTAACATTAGCTTTTCCTAAGATGTATTTTTTCTTTACAAATCTTTCGTCATACCAAAATGACTTTTAACAAATAACGCTATATTTTTCCTCTTGCCGTTTTTATCCTGAAGTTTATTAAATCTTCCTACCATAACCGAGAAGAGCGTGAGATGTGAGATGAGGAATGCTGGCAATGCATTATGGGAATTCTATCTTGTATCTAGTTCCTGTTTGTATGTGAAAACTATAAATGTGACTTCACTTCATGTTAACACCTATAGGGTATTGCATTTCTGTGTAATATATACTGTAGCTATTGTATCAATAATGACAGTGACGCAATTACTCTGTATCGTACTCCGTATGTTACAGTGTGTAATAATAATAAGGTTTATGAAGTATAATAAGAGGATATATTGTCTAAAGAGAGACAGTATACCAACATTTCTTTGATTTGTACTGTAGATGTTCTCTGTTCTGTGTTCATATAGTATTATGGTCAAACACTGTGCAGAACTAATATCATGTCTCATCGTAACTATTTAAACGTTTTAGACATTTATACAAATCCATTTGGTGAAATGCACTCTCTTCGTAAAAAAATAAATAAACTGCTGCTGAACGTCAGTCGCTTAGACTGTCACTAATAATGTAAGTATTAATAAATGTCAATGCAATATCTAGCTACAAAAAGGAATGGGAAATCCCTGTGTGAATCATTAAAAGTCTTGTTTCTTTGGATGTTACAGCCCAAAGTTTTTTCTAATGTCCAGGGGCAAAGTGTACGTGTTCCTATGTTCTCGATCGGTTACTGGCACCACTGAAACATGCATGTAAGCGCTGTCTCGATGCATGGAATCCAATAAAAATAATTGCATAAATGTCCCACCAGCTATTCTCATTCTTATGCTTTGCCTCCATTTCAGATTCAGGAAGAGCAAAGGTAAAGGTGAGGCCTGCATTACGTCACTGCAGGTAAACAGCACACGCTAATGAACTGAAATACATGATGCTGACAGACAGGAGATCTATCCGACTTCATCCCTCCCCTCAATCTGTACTAAGCTCGTTAAAAAGTATTTTCCATCCTCCGCCCCCTTGTCTATAAAAACCATGTACTTAATGACTTTAAGATGTCCAAATCAATTACCCTAGGGGCATTTTAAACAGCTATTGAATACCATAGAGAAAGTCTCTATTGGCAACTCCAACTATGTTATACTGAATATTTTATTTGTGGAGTTTCATTGTTTTGAAAGTGGCAAAAGCACTTGGAAATACCAAGCAGCAGATGTTCTCATTCTACTCATCGGAAGACACTGTATGACTGCAAGATTCTAGAAAAACAGTCAATACATTCCCTACCAAAGTGTCACGGTGAATTCAGTCCGTCACATGCATGTCACGGTTGCAATTCTTGTGCTATTGTCAGTTGAACTGAATGACAACCTGATAAGACATCTACAACATCTACACTTTCTGTGTCGATGTTTAGGATTGATAGTGTGCAGATAATGAATGTACGGGCATTTTAATTATCCTCAGAAACCTGTCAAGTAATGGGGCGTGGGGGGGTACAGTAAACTGACATCGGATAAACATCTACTTGGCATGCAATCAGTACAATGATTGGCCAAGGGCAAGTGTGTTACTCAAATGAACTGTCACCATAGTGGTGGCAATGACTTGTCTGTTTGTTTGTTCTGAAAAGCAATTGATTCAACGTCCCATGTCGTCAATGTTATATTCCCCTAAGTTGTTACCAAATAATATATGCTAATATAATCTTAAAAATGTTTCTCTGCTACGCCGTCGAGGGATAAGATGATTCACAGCTGTCAGAGTTAATGCTGGCTGAAAGCAATGGACCCCCCGGAATATTTTCAAAGCAGTGGCCAGATGGGGGTAGTGAAAGTGTCGCACGAAGGAAAATCACTGAAGTACAGAGTATGACATTGAACAGTTTTAAAAGAGGATGTTGTTTACATGGAGGAGCTTTGTTATGTCTCTGGCCATCTACCTTCTCCTTACCTTTAGCGTTTGTGTTTCTCCTGTTTCTGCCGTTCATCCGCCTGCTTGGCCTGCAGGTGGGTGGTGCAGAAGGGTGGTGCTGGCGCCGGGACCGGGCTGACTCATCTTCAGCTTCTCTTGCCTCAGGGTGCTGCCTGGGTGGCTGGCTCCCCTCTTTTATGTGTTAGCATTAGCATTTTCTCTTCTTGGTGGCTGGTTTTTGGCTATTCCCTCCTCTATTGTTATGCTGGGTTATCTTGTGACTCGTCATGTCCCATCATCCCTCTGTGTTCTGCACTGTTCTTTTGTTGTGGCTTCAGTTATAAGGAACTGGCAGTCCCGTTCGAACAAGATTCAATTTCATATGTCAAAATGTGAAGTCAAAAGAGGAAATGGTTTTGGCTAGAGTCAGCGGTGCCACTGACGGAGAAGGAGAAAATCCCACATCTAAATTGTATAGTTGCAGAATGGCCTCTCCGACTCCCACATCAATACTCCGCTCGCTGCTTGACTGCACAGATGACTTCGACTGAGCTTTCAGAATTTCCTGCAACAGAGATAAGGGTCCTTGTTATATTGGGGGATGGGCGGGAGCAGAGAAAACATTTTGTTGTATATCTCGACTTCCTGAAGGCCAAAAAACCTGGTTGGCAATCTTATTTCTCAGTGGGAAGAACCACATCTGTACATCCTGGAAGACGACATACGATCCAACTTCTTAATGGGATACAACATGACAACACAGCAGAGGGCTCAGGGGGTAGAGCAGGTTGTCTGGAAGCCGGAGGGTTGCTGGTTTGATGCCCCCCAGCTCCTCCTAGCTAAATGTCAAGGTGTCCCTGAGCAAGACACCTAAGCCTAACTGCTCCCGACGAGCTGGCTGTCACCCTGCATGGCTGACACGTCGACCGGTGACACCGGTGATTTAAGACACTTGTGATTTTTGTAACCTTAAAGCTGCACGATGAAACTTTTTCACTGCAGCCGTCACATGACATCACATCACTTGTGGAAGATGTGACCTTCTCCCTGTTTTCTCCACAAAGTTGATTTAGAGAGAAAGGAAAACTGTAGTGACATCACAAGTGGGCGTGTCTATCATACGCCTGGGTGGACAGTCCGACGTGTGAAGTCACTATCGGGGTTTTAGGTTCATTTAGGCTTGTAATGGCTAATCAACGTCACACCTAGTGGTGACATAGTGTCGGTTTAAATCATCTTAGTGGTCCATGTTTTATTGTTACAATAAAACTAGATTATTTTTCTCTCTTGAATTGTGAATCATTACATCCGGTTCTCTGTGATCTTTCATTCTTTGGTATTCCTGCCTGTGTATTTATTTATCCGGCATTGATCATACTTAATTGATAATAATGTATGACTGTATAATAATTGCTGTCACTGTTGATGCGGGATGTGACGATAGTGGACCGGAACGTTCTTTTCAGTCTGACTTTGTCCGTTTCTGCAGTTCTCTGCACCGTTTAGTTTGTTCCCCACAACTTCTTCATGAAAAACATTTGGAAGTAGTCTCATGCAACCAACACTTACCATAACCTGTTTAATCCCTTCGCAGTGCCTCTGGGTCTTAATGTTCAGTATCTGTCTTCAATTCTTAATCTTTTCACAAGCCAAGCAATCTGGCTGCAGGGCTGTCGTTTGGTTATTAATGAGGCCCTGCATTCTGCAAGTTTCTCTGACTTAAGTCCACCATCCACTCACCATTTGTCTGTCTTTGTTACTCATCCGTCAGATCAGACACAAAGTCTCGAAATCAGTTTTTTATGTCTTGCACTTAAAGCACTAATATCAGAAGACTCTCTTCCCTCTCTTGCCTGAACATCCCGCTGCTCTTGCTACAGTTGCTATGCAAACTTTTTCTAAGTTTCCTGTCTCCCTTACTGGGATTTCCAGTTAAATCGGTCTACATTTTAAAACAAGCCCCGGGCCACCCGCCAGCTCCACACACAGGCCTCTGAGCTCTGCCATCGTCACCAGCAGGGGGTGCTTGTCACATTCTAGATAGAAGCTGCATTGACAGGGCCAGTCATCGCTGCCTGACACCCAGGAGAGAGGCGTAGTCTTCTTTAAAGTTTGACTACATCGTCGTTAGAAAACTACCCGGCCGAGTTTTGAGACAGCCAGGGACATCCAGAGAAAACTTTCATTTCAATGAGACACATTCAATTAAAATGAACTCATCCACCCTCACTCACACACACACACACACACACACACACACACACACACACACACACACACGTCTGCATCAGGCTCTACTCTTGCTTCTTTGAGCTGTATATATGCAGACAAATGTCCTCCTCAAGGTTCACACGTCTCATGTTTGACGAGGTTTGACAGGTTGGTGAGTGTAAAGAAGCCTGACGTGGACGTGTTCACTGGTTTCTGAGTTTAGCCCCAAACGAGTCCCCGTCCGACTGACAGCTCAGTGACTCAGCGGAGGAAGCCTGCTCCGGCTCTGGCTTTCCCCCCAGGGGACCACGTCTCCCAGCTATTGGCACCCTTGGTGTGGGGTGAGTCCGAACAGGTGTTGGCCCCGTTGTATTGTGGAGGTGTTACGTTGTGGGTTAGGGGTGTATAGGACTGGAGTCATGCTGTCATTATAGTTTGTATTTGTTTTAGATTCAGATAATCGGCTACCTGTGAAAAGGATTTTCGCGGGATTAGCCTAATGATGCAGCCTTTTTACAGACGGTGTTCCAGCACATAAAAATACATGAATACATGAATTGAGGATATGAATAATGAATTGCATTATTATCATTAATATTATGAATTGAGGCTGTGATGTTCTGCATGCTCCAATAAAACATTGAGTTATGCATTCCCCAAAATAACTGGGGCACTCAGCCAGACACAATTAACACCAGAAGTCACTTTAGAAACCCACATCAGATTTACTCCAATGAAGCTGAATAGAATTACTGCCTAGTAGCACAAAACAGCAAGGAGTGAAAAAAACTAACGTTAAACAAAACGCAATGGTAAACTTTACACATTAAATGATGAGTTCTGACATTTAGGTCTGCACTAATGATGACTCCATTTTACATAATCTGACAATTATCACTGCTGACTTTTATCATTATTTGGGAAACATATATAATATATTTCCAAGTCCAGCCTTTTTTAAAGTTCCAGCCCAAATTATTTAGGTTCCGCTGTTCTGAATTATTTATACACTGAAAAGTGAAATCCCAGAGCTTTATTTATTCTTCTTGTTTAGGTTTCATTTTATGCTAAGAATAGACGCAGAGCTCCGACGTGATGGCTGAAGTGTCAGACTTCACTTCTGTAATTCACCCCATATGCTATATATTTTAACCCCTAGCATAGATCCATGGTTCCATCGTAAAGCTTGCTCAAGGATAACTTGCAGGCTTGTCGGACTAAAACAAGGACTTCACCTTAATTGATTGTGTCCCAAATTTCCATTTGTATCTAGTTCTAGAACATGAAGCCGGCATTAAAATTCAACAGATACCCGTGAGTTAGGGAATTCTATTAATTCTCCAGCAATACCAGTAATGACAAAATGTTCAGGCAACATGTAGGAAATGTGTTCGTATATTAGAATAGCAAACAGGCCTCCCAAGGGCAGTGGTGATATGGATATCACGCGAGAGGTTTTCATCCATCTTTCTACACGACACTGTACAGAATTGGGTATTCCCGTCAGCCTCTTTGAGACTGGTGGAGGTTAAGGTGGTAAGGAGCACAGAGAGAGGGCTGGTGAAAAGGTCAGTGATTGTACTGGTAATTACAGAAGCAACAGTCTACCCTGCATGCTAATGACCGTGCCAAAGTGCTGGTGGGGAGAGAAAAAGCTCGAAAATAATGGCGACGTCCATTTGCCTGACATGACCGTGTCATTTTGTTCATTGTGAAATGACCCAGAGATGTAGAATTATGTAATAATAACAGAAATGACTTGAGTCATTGACTCCCAAAATGAAGAGTTTAATAGTTTCTTGCATGTGAATATTAAGAGGCTCATCTGTTACAAAATACAATGTTGAAAATGTTGAATTACAATCTCTTTAGTTTTTATGTGTAAAAATGATCATTCATGATGAAATTAACATATTATTGATAGCCTATCTGCAGAGAAAGAGTTACGCTCAATAAAATTCAAGATTTCAAAGTCCTGCATTGTAAAAACAAAAATGTATCAGACTACAAAATACTAAATAATGAACAAATAACTCACTGTAAAACCAGTCAATTATACATTTTACAGCTCAATATTTCATAATATATATCCACAAAATGTCATGTCAAACATAAACGGTTACTCATCTTGCAAGATAACAACAGAATCACTCACAATAGGCAATACCAAAGCTGCACCTAATGCTTTCAAATACAGCCTACATGTATGGCTTATTTATGGGATCATAAAACAGAAACACCAAATGAAAACAACGGCACACCACCACGGAAGACAAGCAAGTTGTGTTGAACCGACACATCCCCTGGTGTTACAGCTGTGACCTTGTGAAAGGTCGCGTCTCCGTTATTTATGAATTATTGAGTCATCCCCATTCCGTGTTCATGTCCACTGTCCACCCACCTGGGGGAGGCGGCTGGAGTGAGGGCGGAAGGTCAGGGAAGGACAGGAGACGTTCGATTACATCACTCTCCGTTTGGTCTTCTTCTTCCTCATCATCATCGTCATCATCATCTTCCACCACCACTCTGTAGGGGAAAACACGTGGAAAAGTGTTGGGGTGTGGATAACGGTCTGGAGGAGTAAGCATTAGTCACGCTAACCTGATGGAGTGATGAAGTACTGAGAGCCTGTGATGCTAACTCATACCCGCTGCTCTGGGCAGGCTTCCGCTTCTGCCGTTTGGTTAGCCAGTCCTCGACGCCACCCGCTGCAGAGCCTCGGTACTTGGGGTCCTCGCGGCGACTTCTTTCGTCTGAAAACAGAAAAATGAGTCACTCTCCTCTGTTGCATAAGGGAATTGCTTAAAGGACAAAGCCGGTCCGGGTGATCAAACCATGGCGACGTCTCTCCTGGCTTCACTAAAACATCCGTTAACGATATAATTTGTCAAAATCACTTTGTTGTGCCGATTCTGCCTGAGAGCGTTTTGCGTGAACGTGCCTGCCACGAATATAACCAATAGCAATATAGCACTTTGTTCAGACAAGACATTTTGTAAAGTACTTGTATGGCGATTCACTGTTATGTTGTCCACAAGCTCCGTACTGACCGACCTACATTGACTCAAAAAGACCAAAGTGCTGTATTGCCATTGTTTATATTTCTGGCAGGTGCGCTCATGCTAAATGCTCTTCAGCAGAATCCGTCCAACAAAGTCATTTTAACAAATTATATTGGTACGGGATGTTTTAGTGAAGCCAGGAGACGGTTACGATGGTTTGATCACCGATACCGGTATTGTCCTTTCAGGCAGATACTCTGATGCATATTTATTTGTCAATAAGAAAATGCACCAAAGAAAACATAGAACACAGAAAAACACTGTTGAAGATATGGTGGAATAATCTCATCGTCCAGCAAGGCCAACATAATGCGTCAAGCCTTGAGGTAACGTGGTGAACAGCACCACCTGGTGGTTAACACTCACCCTCCACCTGCATCTTCAGATGCTCCATCTCTTCTTCGGACATGTGAGAAAATCGGCAACTGGGGCCAAAGCCACAGTTTCCTAACGAGGGGGTAAGCATGTTACTACAAGGCTTTGTCACATAATTCCCATAGTAGAAAACCAGCCTTTTCTTTCTTTTTTTTTACTGTGATCCTACCTGTTTGTAGAAACTTCCTGCATGGTTTCTTTGCTTGCTCATCCTGTAGAATGGCTGCAGTGTCTTATTGTAAAATGGGCCCATGAAAGACAAAGACAATAAGTCCCCTGGACTGTCACCTCATGCTTCTGATAAACAAGAGGTTAACATCTGCAGAGACATTGCTGACAGTTGTTGCAAGTAAAATGCTAAAAAGAAATCAGAATGTAAATTCAAAATACAAATACCTTCAGCGTGAATATATGAATATAATACATATAATATAGAAAACGTAGAACCTTTACCTCTGAAGTGGTCGAACCATGCTTTCTTGGCTCTGTGGTGCTGGACTCCGTTCAGGTGTTTCTTCCTGTTGTGCATGTTGTCCTGGAAGGACCGGTCACAGTAGTCACAGTAGTAACGCCTCCCCATGGCTGACCTCCTGTGATCACATAACAATAATGAAACATGTACATGTTTCACTGGATAATGCCCTGGCCCGAGAGACCTGAGTCAGCAGGGATCCCAACCAACAACCTGTCCAACTTCATTGATATAGAACATGTTAGTCAATCAAACCTCACGTTGCATTGTTACAAATGAGTGTTTACTGGGCTCGATGTAGAATAACCAATATGCACATTACACATTTAACGTCTGATCAATGGATCGGCTGAAAACGTTCAAGAGAAATAGAACCTTTGGAAAGTGAGAACTTCACTCACCGTGTTGTTGTTATCCCAACGGGAAGTGACGTATCGGCAACGTCATTTCCTTTTTTTGTAACGTGAGCCAAAATACTGAATAATGAATTTAAAAAAACTAAATGTAAACGTCGCCACAGTTAAAAGAATAAGAACAAATATCTACTTTCGGGGACATTGTTTGTTATTTTTTGACTTGTCCCACTTACGAAACTTCCGTTGAATAATTCTGTGCTCATCAAACGGAAGTGAGTCAGGCGGGTTTCCGGTTTCCCCCCCCGGGTCCACTCTGCTCTCAACATGGCGCTGGGGAAGACGGTGTACAACTTACTGTTCCGGAGGACATCCACCTTCGCTGTGACCATCGTGGTTGGAGCGGTGTTTTTTGAGCGGCTGTTCGACCAGGGCGGTGATGCTATATTCGAAGGAATGAACCAGGGGGTGAGTCTTTAATCACCCCAACCCTAACCCTGACCTTCTGCAGTAGAGGACACATAGCTAGCCTTCCTTTAGCATCCAGGTGGCTAGGTCCACAACACCAGGTACAGGTAGCAACACCGACCCATGGATCTACCTGTCAGTGAAAGACTGACTAATTATCGCTTTTTGTTTCAGAAACTCTGGAAACACATCAAACACAAGTACGAGACCGAGGAGGAGTAGGATGGATGGGTCCTGCTGCTGTTAGTCTTGAGTGGTCCATTCTGTTCAACATCTGCATCACTTTGGACAATGTTCTGACCGTCGCGTCCAGGCCGGCCTCCAGAGATCTGCTGGAAGTTATCTGGACTGGCCAGATCACAACCAGATGGATTCATCTCCTGTCACCTTGTCCTCTTCTGTCATGTTGCTCCTCGCTTCCCTTCTCCAAGATTGTGTCAATGAGTTGTTAAATTAAACAAACCTGTAAATCTAATGTCATGTGATGGTTTTTATTCATAGTGAGTGCATGAGCAAACCATTTTATGAGTAGTACTGTTTATTGACATGACGTGTCGATTGAAATACACAGAGGCTGCACAAAGCTGTAAAAGTGTAATTCACAGTGTTGTAAAACTAAAGCAATGATACAGTTTAAATAAAAGGCGGCATCAAATAGTTTTGAATAAAGGATATTATGAATTCAACAAGGCACAATAGTTCATCTTTATATTTGGGACAACTTGATGGTTTACATGTTACCTGGCAAAATATACCATCAATCAGGGAGAGGAAAACTTTGAGTGTCTAATGGAAACTGTACAGACTTTCCGTTACACATATACTCATGTGGAATAGATCTGCACTACCAGGGCCCCCCTCCATAAACGCTCACACTGACAGCTCTTGCCTTTAATTTCACAGAGAGCCCTCCAATATGTAACCTAATGTAACAGCAATCTGCAGCTGCCTCTGAAGTATCATTCATCAAACAACTTCTTTTTCCACTGATCCTAAATCTGTAGCACATTTACCACAAGTGTATATGTTCTGCAGCATCTATATTCTTCTAGCATAAAAACCTCTTGAAGTGGTGCCTTAATATGGCAGATGACGTCAAAACATTTTTACAACCTTGCTTTTGTAAAATCAGACATTGCACTAATACAAAATAGTGAAACCACACACTTATTTACAATTCATTTCATCCATATTTTAGCTTATTTGCACAACAATTGAAATGTGAAAAGCTGTACATATGTATGAAGAATATGGTTGTGCTGAGTAACAAGGATAATATAATGTATTTCTAAAAATGTCATCTGCACAAAAATATGAAATTGATACAGTGACTTTTATTCAATTTTAAAATAAAATTGCAACAAATTTCCCTTTACATAAAACCCATTGTGTATTCAATACATTATTGGTAAGACCAGGGTCAAGGTATAAAGCACTGCGTTACCTTGTTTTCCCTGCAATAGAATGATAAATGTGAATTAAAATTCATATATATTCATATATACTCATATATATTAGAAGACTTCATCCAGTCAGTTCTCACTTTTGTGAATTGTAATTTCTTGGTATTGATGCAAAATGCATATCAAATGCAGTGATATTGCCACATGTTTACTCATTTACATTTACATTTACATTTACACTGACAATCTATATGTCCTTCCTGAGCAGTTTTTCTTCTATGGGCTTTTTCGTTGTGGTCTTCTGATGTGTAGGAGAACCTTTCCTTACATTTCTCAAGCCCTCCTTTCCTGGGGTGTTGGCCTTACTTGGCAGCGTACCTCCATTTGGGGGACTGCTCGACGTTAGAAGTGGAGAGCTTCTCGTGGGGCCGTCCCGGGACTCCGACTGGCCTGGTTCCTTCTTCTTGTTCCGAGCCGAAGGCTGAGACTGCTGCTGGCTGCCCTCCTGACAGCTGTTGAAGTCATTCCCCTTCATAAAGGGGTTCTTCGGCTGGGCCGTCGTGTGGTGTGGTGGATGAACATCGCAGTTAGATGCCGGACCTTCGGGTTGTTTTCCAGAAGACGTTTTTATCTGCCTCAAAATGTTCTGCATTGCCCTGTTAATGGGTTCTAGTGGGAGGAATCCTGACGGGCTCTTCATGGGGGTGCTTTGCTCTGCAGGGGTCTCCGTCTCTTCTGCACTCAGAGACACAGCAGAGGGGGCCGACTCTCCACTGGGTCTCCTTTCAGAAGTCTTTGGTCCACATGGAATTGCGTCCACCGGAACGTTCTGTTTCGGACTCTTGGATTGGTGTATCCAGGAGGCCCTGGGCTTTGTGGATGGGTCAGGAGGTCTGGGTTTAACCCTTTCTGCGGTTTTGCTTTTTGTGTTTTCTTTAAGATGGTTTGTCCCGCCGTCACCTTCCTGTCGGGAGGCTGGGGGCGGTATGGAGGGTGAGGGTCCGCCGGGGGAGTCGGAGCCCACGTGAGGAGTGTCGTGGCAGGTCAGGTCATCTAAACACGGCTCTGTTATCCTAGTGCTGACCTCGGGAACGGGATCCGTCAGGGCTTCCGGGTCGGCATCGTCAGACAACAACAATGTCGTCTCTGTTCTGTTGGATCGCTCTGCGTTTGATTCGCTTTCTCTGCCAGTTTCTGAAAGAAGCATTGAGAGAGCAGAATGACACACCGACACATTTAAAACAGTAACCATTGAGTATAAAACTAACAATCCATAGGTGACGCGTGACTGCTCCTGTCGTTTTGGATATGGTTATGTGACTTAATGACTTGACTTTTAAATTATTGAAAGTCAAACACTCCATACTTTAATAACATTATTCATAATAATAATAATAATAATAATTGATTATTACTTTCTTTAAATGTTATTTTGCTACTCTGAATATCTTTTAATGTGTCTCCCTAGAATGAGAAACCTAACCTTGTCAGGACGCGGGTGATGTTATTTCCTCTTTAACATTCTGCAGCACTATAATTGAACTTGCACACACAATGTAATGTTGGAGAATTCGGTATCTGAGACAAGATGGCGATTACTTTGCTACCACTGTAAACAATCACTTCCCGCAATTCAAGATAATTCAGGTCAAGATAATTCAGTTCAAGAGTTCATTGCTTTAATTAAAAGACAGGATGTCACTTTTTTAGGCCAATAGAATATTAAGGCTGGTAATTTTAAACGAGCTAAAGGTTTTCTATGAACTACACAGATATAAGCAGCGACCAGAACACCTATAAAACCTGGAACTAATAAAGGCAGCGAACAAGCGAGCCTCTTTCACGTGGCTCACCGTGAGGGCCGGAGCGGACATGGCTGTTTTCTGTGGTCTCCACTGAGCAGTCTGACCCTCTGGAGGAGCAGGAGGGGGTCGGCTGGTCCCCCGTGGACGGGGACTGGATCTCAATGAAACTGCAGTTGAACGCGTTGTCAGCGTCATGGCGGGATACTGTAGAGAAGTACAGTATATATTGGTGAACATTTGTCGTTCCATGTACATATCGCTGTGTCTTCTGCTTAACAAACCACCAGACATACATTACTGTCAATAAACTATTCAGTACGAGAGTTTGTTATCACTACTACAAATACATTACAAACAATCAAACAAAAATAGCCATAATTAATTCATTTAGTACTACTTTAGTAAGAGTGAGTTGTTACGACTCTTACTACTCCACAGATAAGCCCTCAACCCCCCGGTCCATCGAGGAGGAAAGAACTGCAATTTTGCCACTTCCTGTTAATGGTCCACAGGGGCCCTTGTTGGAATGTGTGTGTGTGTGTGTGTGTGTGTTTGAAATGACTGAGTATACATCAGTTGGCCTGTTGCTCTTGGAAAAAGAGATTTAGGTGATTTTTTTCCCCCACCTGGTAAGGAAGGTAACGAAAAATCATGATCTAATCCGGTACACTGGCTGAATTTGACATTTCATATTATTAGTAGTTATCATGACAACATTGCACTGTTATTGGACTACTGAAGGTAAAACCTGTATCCATACCATGAACATTAGGCAGCTTCTGTCTTCTCAGTTGAACCCGAGGGAGCTTACAGCTTATCCTCGTAAAGCCACCATATAGTCTTCGTTTGGCTTTATTCTCGCGGCCGCTTTATCAGAATCAGACAAAAAGACTTAATTTAAACCTCTGTGTGTACGTGTAGTGCTTCACAAGACAAAGACTTAGTAATATCATTCTTATGGTACCTACTTAGTCACTCTTTTACCGTCCTACCTGTGGACGTGTGCACGTCTGCGGCGGAGACCCCGGCAGAGCAGGGACAGAAGCACCAGGAGCAGGACGGAGACCAGCAGCCCTGCTGCCGCTAAGCCCGTTCTCTGGTTCCGCTCTGGAGGGCCAAACGTCAGACGGCTCCGTTCAGGATAACGTATCACATTCACAGTGAAACACCAGCCCTTGTATTCATTTCAAATGTAGAAAAACGTGAATTGAAAGTGAGAAAGTATTCAATGAGCATTAGGATGCACTTACGCAGGTTGCATGTTCCCGACACGGGGTCGCAGTCGTCGTGGTAACAGGAGCACGTCTGGTTACAGTTCAGGCCGTATTGACCAGCAGAACAGCTCTCGTTGCAACTGTACGGACAGAGAACCACAAACAAGTATTTAATGTGTTAGGTATATGCATGTAATGGATCCAAATGAACACGTTTAGGATCATGTATCCAACGAAGCAGTCCTGCAATACTGTACTCTACACTATGCATTGAATTTCCATGGAATAACTCACAAGGCTCCATGGAAGCCTGGGTCACAGACGCAGTCTCCCATCACAAAGTGGCACGTGCCGTTCAAGCAGTCCTGGCACTCGCTGACACAGCTATCTCCATACGTTCCACTGGGACACCTGACCTCACACCTGTGGATACACAAAGACTCAAATAGTTCACGAGTCTGTTGACTTCTTTGAACATTGGGTATTCTAATCATACCTTGTCGTACCAGTGCATAAAAACATGACACTTTCACTTCATCGTGTTTTAATAATAAAAATGGACTTAGTAATTATTCATTGACTATAATAATAATACGTAGTTATTTGTTGTCGTACCGGTCTCCTATCCAGCCGGGGTTGCAGTGAGGGCATGTTCCTTCCATGCGGTTGCAGAAGTGTCCATCTTTGCACACTGGACACACCTCTAGGCAGTTTTCTCCAAAGAAGCCGTTAGCACACTTCTGGTCACACCTCGTGCCGTTCCAGCCCCGGTCGCATGTTACACAAAGACCCTCTGTTACCTTGCAGGGCTGCTGGCCTTTGCAGTGGCCACACCTATAGAAATACAGCAATACGCATTCACAGCCACACCGTTGAGGGACTTTGGAAAAACATTAGGGGTATACGGCTGCTACTGCTTATGCTGAACACGATGGAGAATAAACATATACTGTAGCTGCAGCTCAAAAATCTTGACACATTATGGGATAGAGTATACAAAGCCAAAGGGCATGTCATCGCTACGGATACAGGCGCCACGGAAATCACACTTCTAATAGACATGTATTACAATGGACCTTATGTGGGCAATGCATAATGGCAATTTTCTCACACTTTTGTGCACACGGTTCTTGTCAACATACTTGTTTCTGCAGTTCTGCCCGTACGAACCGGCTGAGCATGGCTCTCTGCAGAGCTTCCCCCGGAAGCCTGGCCTGCAGGTGCAGGAGCCGTCCGCCTGGCTACAGCGCCCGTGGACGCACTGGCACGCACGCTCACAATGGGCGCCCCACGCCCGCTCCCCACACTGGCAGCGGCCGGTGAGCTGGTCGCAGGGCGAGCCGCTGCACGAGCACTGGCCGCTACAGGTGCTTCCGTACCAGCCGGCGTTGCAGTGACACTGACCCGAGGCCACGTCGCACGCCGAGTCTGCGCTGCAGTAGCAGGCCGTGGAGCACAGCTTGCCCCAGAAGCCCGGGTGGCAGGTGCACACGCCGGTGCCCTGGTCACACGCGCCCTTCCGGCAGCCGCAGGACAGCTGGCAGTGGGCGCCCCAGCGGTTGGGCAGGCAGGTACAGCTCCCGGTCACGGGGTCACACTGGCCGTAGGGATGGCAGGAGCAGCTGCCCTTGCAGTCGGGGCCCCAAAACTGGGGTGGACATTCTGCAAGGCCCGGGTTGAGATGTCAGCCATATGCGTTTCAATGAAATGTTTTATAATAGTATAATGCATAAAAAAAGAGCTACAGTGAGATAATCTGTTGAATGATCAAAGAAGCAACCCCCCACCCCTAAATCAAACCCAAGATCTTTAACTGGCTTCAGTGGGAACTTTGAGAAGCCATCGAGATGAACCCCTATGGTAGTAGAACCAGGTAGATACAAGATGATAGTCGATATAGGTGGTTGGAAAACAACAACAAAAACACAAGGAAAAGTGCACAGCGAAATGCATTTAAAGTTGCAATTCGGCACATGTTCTGTTAATGTAAGGAACCGTTGACCCCTAACATATACAGTAGGTCTGAACCAGATCAGGTTTGTAAAAGATGCTCTTAAAAAATGTCTCACTCGTGTCACACGTGGCTCCGAAGTAACCATGGCGACAGCGGCACTCGTTGGGCCGCACGCACACTTCGTTCTCCACGCAGGTGAAATTCCCTTCACATATTGCTAGAATAATAATGATTAGTTATTAAAGGAAGTGAAAGATTGACAAAAAACGATTACAAATCGAATCCGAATAATCCAAATGTTGTTTGATGTGTAGCCTACCTGTTGAGCATGCGTCTGCCTCATGTCTCCAACCATTGCAGCACTGGAAATGTCCAGCACTGTGGAGACATTTTTCATTTACTATTTACTATTAATTATGTCTTTACCTGCTCCTGGGCATCATGTTCAGCCTACATTGAATAACTCGACGACACAATGATAAACATCTTCAGCCTGAATTGTCAAAATCATTCATACAGCCATAAGAAAAAGCAGAGGAGCCATATAAAAATAAATGCCATACTCACATGTACTCACAGACATTTCTACCCCCAGGATTCAGTCCTCCGTGACACAGAATGAAGCAGGACACAAAACACAACGCTACTCTACCGGCCCGCGTCTCCATCACCCGAGGAGTGAATACTAATGGATTTCAACCTGGGATAAAAGTTGGTCAACGATACGCTCAATAGTCCCGCATCACTCCACAGTTAACACCAACACTTCTCAGCTCAGAGAGACGCCCTGTCTCCTCCCTGCAAGAGCCCGGCCAATGGAGCCGGAGGCGGCGTGCAGGTCATATAATAGTCTCCTGTTCGACCAAACTGAGCCTAGTCCGTATTCACTGACAGGTAACTTTAACATATATGGCACCTTGTTCACACTGTAGACCGGAATCACTTCTGAAGAATGCAAACTGTTTGAAATGGGTATTGTTGTGACCGATACAGAAGACTGATCATTTCACAGCTATGCCTAATAATAGGCCTTGAGACGGTGAGTACAGTGATTGGGACAAACAGGTCTAGGAGGCTGTGGGTCTGACAGCAGCTCACAGGCTGCACGTTTCTTTATTCTCGCAGCCTATTCCGTTATTGCGCCGATTCTGTGTGCGCCTTGACTCTATGAGGTACCTAGACCGGTAATTAGGCTATTAATGAATAGGCTACGTAGGCCTAATAAATGACATGTTTTATAACATGTAGACTATTGCGTGTCTGTGTAGGCCTGTGCATATATGGTTCTAGAAAGCTAAATAAATAGTATTCATTGTGTGTGAGGCTACTGCACTTCTTTTGGTGAATCTTTGTTTAGTTTTCATGTTCATTTGAGCATCGTTGTTGTTCATGGTTACAGATCACAACCGAACACTGAATCAAACACTTTTGTAGTATTTATATGTATTTACACACACACACACACACACACACACACACACACACACACACACACACACACACACACACACACACACACACACACACACACACAGTAATACAAACACTTGTGTATTTACACACACAGTAATGTGTATGGCTGTATATTACTGCCACCTAGTGGTGGAAACCAGTACAGCCTTATTTATATGCGAGCTGCGTCCATCCATGCGGTAGGTAGGAGTTGCATAATTATCCAAGGGGGTTTTCTAGTGTTAAGATGACACACGTCATACTATACGAAATCTTATATCATGATCGAGAAACATCAGCCTATCTTGATTCTTGACATCGTCATGAAAGCATGACCCCTGCTGGCTGCTGTACAAGTATGACCATCTGGTAGTATTTAGACACATGTCGTTACGTCTTATAAAGTCATTTTACAATCAGTAGGCTAGGGGGGGGGGGGGGGGGGGGGGTTTTTTTGTTTTATTTTTTTTTTTTTTTTTTTTATTTTTTTTTTTTTTTTTTTTATTTTTTTTTTTTTTTTTTTTTTTTGTAAAAAAAAATTTT